>JAKLMI010000024.1:0-196091 GCA_022813495.1 Pasadenomyces melaninifex
GTTCTCGGGATGCCGATGAAAGATGTTAAGCCAGGTCGGGTATTGAGTGAAGCTGGCAGTGGTTCGAAATTTGATCCTCCGCGCATTGCTCCAGATGTCGCATTGTGGACGTGTTTGGTAGAGTAAGACGCGGGTGTCGGCTGGACGTATGCCCACCTACAACCGCCATTGAGGGCACGACATCGTAGAATCTTGAAAGGGTTCCAGTTGTAGAGAAAGTTGACGTACATGCTTGGGTATCGAGGTTGACCACGCTTCTGAGGTTGGGTTTGCGGATGGAAAAAAGGCATCCAGTTCTTCTCTGCTCCTGTAGGCTGTTGGTGATCGATGATGAACTCTGTCGTAAAATTCGAGAAGGGATGATGCGCATGCATCGAGCGCGCAACCGAGGTGAGGTTGCTCACCATATTGAATATGATAAGGGGCTCTGCATCTTCCACGCCTTGCTCAATGATTATGCGTGGATCTTCTGGTCCATAGAATGAGCCACCAACATTGTATGGTGCATCAATGTCCAGTATGCGAGGAAACGTGTACGATTGTCCTTTCCACTCCAGAGTGTGATTTCTCAGCTCAATCCAGTTCTCATCGTGCAATTGAATACGGAGGAAGCTCATAATGGGCCAGTGTTTTACACCCTTGGTGTAGAAGAAGACTCGGGAGACTGTAAAGTATACCTTATATTTCTCAAGCCAAACACTTGATCCTGACATTCGACCCCATGTTTTCTTCACCATAGATGCAAAGCTTTGCCCTTTAGGCTGTCCCGAATAGTCGATAATCTCGTGCTCGATCGAATTCGCGATATCAAGAAGGTCATCATCGAGGTAGATGCTGTCAGATACCGCAACCTCTCCATCGACTCGAAGGTCATCGCAGTCGGCCTCGTGAGGTATCCTCGTGTTCGCGAAGCCAGCGACAGGGAAGGTCTCGAAAGGGTCTGGTTTCGGATGCCTGTTGAGTACATTTGTTGGAAGTGAGGAACGATGGTCAAAGAACTGCACAAGAACGAATGCTGAGATCAGCAACCCCACGAACAAGCGTGCCTTGGGCAACAAACTCGAGATCGGCATTGTGTAGCTGGACGACTCTTTCATAACGGCATCGGTTCATGAAAGCAAGTAACGAACGTGATCAAAAGAACGTGGTCATGCTCAACAATGAACAACGAGGAAAGTGCGACAGTCTTGCGAGAACCCTTTCTACATACCTGTATAGCCATCACCGCGTCAATGCGGCTGATCTGGATCTCAGGGGAAAAAGCCAGGACCGCATCGTCCACCACAATGGTGGGTCAGTGAGCGCCATGCTTGGCCAGAAAGATTACAAAAGAACACGAGATAAGAATAGGACCCGTAACCATGGATATCGTTTCTCCGTATGTTTTGTAACGGACAGAAAGGCACGCCTTCGAGGACCTCTGAAGCATGTGCCAGCTTGAGTACAGACGCTTCAACAGTTGTCTGGTGTACAGTGGTAAAAAAGCCAGCAGGAGAAAGCCGACCCCCTAACCACGTGCCAAGCTCTTCTGCCGAGTGGATCCAGAATGGAGTCATCGTCTTTGTGATAAGGCTAGCAGCATCGTTAGCGATCAGCTCAGCAGGGCATTCAACGCCACGAACATGTGGTCCCTATTATTCAGAGCGGGTTTTGTTTCGTAAGTTTTCAGGCATAGTTGTCGCAAACTTTTGTATACATGAGCGTGCTCTGGCACGTTGATTGCTACGTGCCTAACACAACTTAGACTCGATACAGTTTCAGTAGACTTTGGCCGAAAATAGCTTACCGAGCAAAGCTGTTGAGCTTGCCTCAAAGCTACCATTGAGACAGTAGTCAGGTCAACGATATAGTGCATTTCCATTGCCGATTGCGCCCATGTTTCTACAATGCCTCATCAAACAGACTCGCCTGAATGTGTCCGTGCACCTTTCATTCTCATACTCGTACAAAAGTAGCATCTATCTGCTTGACTTGAGGTAGTGCCAGCCTGACCTTGTTCCTGTACACAGCCGGACCATTCAATTGCAATGGGTTTGCTTCAAAGTAAACCGTCTCCAACTTCTCCTTATCCTTCAGCTCACTTTCTACCTCTCTGAAATCAGCAATCCCGTTCGTGCTTGCCCAGAACTCCTCAAGGTTAGTCAAATGCGAGATATTTTCCAGATGAGTAAGTCGATTGTTGCTCACGTCGAGTACTCGAAGCTTCGAGTTATGCTGTAACGAGTCCGACGAGATTGCTGTTATGGCGTTGTGTGAGACGTAAAGTTCTTCGAGGTTAGTAAGAGATTCAAGACCTGAGATCGTTGTCAACCGATTCGATTTCAGGTCGAGAAGACGTAGATTTGTAAGGTGGGAGAGGTTCTTGATCTCTGCGATTTTGTTCTTACCTAGCCAGAGTTCGCGGAGATTAGTGAGCTGGTCTAGATTCTCAATGTCTCGTATGCGATTTGCTGCGAGTTCGATCATCGTCAGGTTCGTAAGGTGATCTAGATTTTCAATCTTCTGTATTCTGTTCTGGACGAAGTAGAGCTCTACCAGACTTGACAGAGAAGCTGACAAGTTCTTAATGTGCTTGAGCTTGTTGAAGGAAAGATCTAGTGTCTTGAGTTGAGTGAAGACGTCAAACGAGCCATCGTCCAGATGTTTGATCAGATTATCGTATAGATCCAGCTCTTCTAGGCCTGCTAGTTCTGCTGGGAACCGTATGTACTCGATAGCGTTTTGACGAAGACACAGTCTCTTGAGCTTCGCAAAGCGCTCTAATTTCAAAGAAGGTATGGAAGATATTCGACAGTGGACCAGATCAATGTCTTCGACCTCTGGATCCTCGTCGTCCAATAGGTCATCGTCTGCAGGAATTTGTTCTGGAGGTGGTGCGTCTGGGTCGCTATACTCCGGATCGCTCAGAGCCTCTGGATTTGATAAGACGGCGTTACGCTGGACTCGTAGCTTGCCATCCCAACCTGATGCGCTGCGCGGACCACTGGTAGAGTGCTCATCGCTCGTGTCCTTCAGCGGCTCTGTATAGTCTTTATATGTGCCATTCGTATGCGGCTCGTCATGCTGGTCCATCGCTGCGACAACACCAAAGGTAGCTTAATCGTGGGCAAGCTTGTAATCAATCGTCAACAATTTTGAATCTGCCGGCTTATAGGCTTGCAGTTGGAACGGATTCAAACGCTGAGCAATCAACATTCGCACGCATCAAGGGTGATTACGGTGGACTGTGGAACTTTCGTTTCAGGATCACTACCAGATCGGAACCATTGTCACTGGGTATGAGAACGTGGCTATCTGTGCCTGCTGGCACTGCACGTGCACTCCTTCGTCAAAGGTCACGCAGTCTCAGGTGGTTGAATGGTGATCTTGCGATCTGTCAGACTCCGTCGCACCATGCAAGTCATAAGTAGCCTATCCACCCAGAACTGGCGGGGTCGTTCCGAGCCTCAATTGGACGGAGATGCATCACAAAGTCACCTAAATCCGTCAAGACAGGCAAGCTGCATCACAGTCTGAAGCTATCATATGCACGATGAGATATATAGCCTATTCAAGCTCTATCCAAACCCACCTGGAACCCATTCTCCGCCGAGCCCAGATCTAGCAAGAATATGACTTCAGTCTTTCTACGACAATTCCACCTCGTCAAACAGAGTGGCTCTGATCTGTAATGCAGCTGCAAGCTCGAGAATGAATTCTTGCAGTATGATAGCTTGTGTCAATACGTGCCGCAGGGATGCCGTGGGTACGCCCTCCGCATCTCCAACGCCGTCTTCGTCGACCGCAGTGTCCTGAGAGTCTTCGCTCGACAACTGTGGCTTCTGCTGTCCACTAGGCTTGATTGGTAGTCTCGTCTCAAGCAGAGTCGCGCTCAATGTGTTTGAAGACGTGGTTCGCATACTTTCATGGGAGGCCCCAGTACCTTGGCTACCAGCTGACACCTGGCGTTCTGAGCCGTGTTCCACAGCAGTACTGCCATTGCTAGCTACACGACCATCTATCGAGCCTATGTCCATTGTACCGATCTTGTTCGTTCCAACCTGTGCTGTGAGCGAGGGTGAATCAACTCTGATCTTCTCTGACAGAGATAGTTGGTCAGCTTGGATTTGTTCGACAGGCTGGCCAAGACGAAACAATTCATCCTCACTAGCAAGCTCGACTTTCTGTATGGAATAGAATGTGTCCCACTCGATGTATTCAGTCCTCCACTGCCGGACTTGAAGAATCAGCTGTCCGATAATTGCAATAACATTAGTCGAACCTTCATCAATAGGTGTGAGCCAGCTGCGCATCAGGACATGCTCGCACGAAGCAAGTCCGGAGAATGCGCCTGTAAGTTCTAGATTGACAAGCGTGTCGTTTGCGAACCACGATTCGAGCAGATTAGCCAGTTGCTCTAGGACTTTGCAATTCGTCGCAATCGATGCTGTGCCGAGAGCAGAGCGGACTTCGTCTGCGTCATGCAATAAGCAGCTGTGATGCTCCATAAACGTTTGTGAGTCCTTTAACGCAGCTTGATATGACTGATCCATTGTGCCGATATCTGAGATGGCACTAGCGTAGTCGAACATTGTCATCATTGTGTCATTCAAGCCATTAAGATTCTGTCTGTGCACTGCCTTCGTTCCATCCATGGAAAAGAGCTGATGCTGGAGGCGGTGGTGATGCTTGCGCAACAACATTGTGATTAGTTTTAAGCTAGCTGTAACGGTCTGAGTATTACTCGAACGCAAGCTGAAGACGATAAGATCAAGGAGATTGAAAAGCTTAGGTGAAGGATTCTCTGATAGTGATGCCAGAGTAGCCAGCTGTTCCATGCTTCTCCTCCTGCTCAACGACATCCTATTTCGTGATCGTTGGCTCTTAGTCATTGCTGGTTGCGACTTCATGGCAAAAAGATAGCTGAGCATTCTGTCTGCCAGTTGAGGATCCTCAAGAGCTTCGAGCAGCCTGCAGAGATGTAGAATCACTGCTGAAGTAGATCCTCCTTCCACATCTGACGACTCGAGCAGCGAAGGATACAGGAGCTGTTCCACAAAAAGCACTTGAAAGGAATCGAGTAATGTGTCTCGAACTTCGTTTGACTTGCAATGTGATAGTGTGTCTTGCCAAAATGCTAGATACGAAAGGAACGCTCGCATGTCCATGCCAGCATCTTCGTAGAATTCGTCTGGAACATCTTTAGCGTTAGGTGCATCTGAGAAGGCAAGTATTGGCATTGCCCGTCTGCTGATGTCTGGTACTTGTCTGTTCAGGCGGCTATAGAGTGCACTGAGACCACTAGCCATCTGATGTGCGAGATCGCTTTCCATCATCCATTTCTCCAACGATTTGGACCTCGAAGATGTCTCCGTCAAGTACAGCAAGGCGGTTCTGGCGAAGTCGCCGATGGGACCATCATAGTGGACGTAGTCGACCAGAAGATGGAACAGGGGAAATTGACTGCGTCTTGCTTCAAGCACAGAAAGTGACTTGCCTGATATTCGTTCAGGGTAAAACCATGCAGGTAAGATGTCGGGGTCAAGTCGGATCTTAGTACAAATATCAAACAGAAGCTCAATTAGAGATGACTCTCCCCGCTTATTAACGACCTTCGTTGCAGGAGCAGTCGTCCTTCGTACCAGGTCAATCACCGATCTAGCAAAGATCTTGCTGTCAAGCACGCCTTCGACCTCGCCATTGATCAGAAAGTGAAAGAAATGTACAGCATAGTCAATCACCTCATAGCTAGTCGAAGACAAGGCTAGCTTTGCAATTATGATATAGGTCTGGTTAGTTGCAACGTGTAAAAGGCATGAATGTGGTGCTGCTTTTCGTGACTCCTCTTCCAAGATGGTGTTCAACCGCCGGAGAATGTTGGCCACATGGCTGGCTGTAGTGTCGTCTTCGGACAAGTTTGACGTGCTTCGCCATATATTCTGCAATGCGTTGCAAAGGCGCTTGCATGCAATTAGTCTCTCGCTCTGGTTGGTGGGATTTCGCTGATGCTTCGATGAGGCTGAGCCTGCAATTAAGCGTTGTAGCTACAGAAAGACATGGGGTCAGCACGACGCGTGAGGCGAAAACGATCATAAGGTCAACTCACAAGATCCATCAATGCTTATTACGATACTAGCTTACAATGCAACACACGACATGCTCGTACTCTAGTTGCTATGATGTCTTTGTTGTTTGTACACATCTGAAGCCATAGATGCATCACGTTCAGCACTAAAGCAGGAGCGATCATTGGTACCGCGATGCAACGCGCCTTCCATGCTGGTCGCGGTAGCTTGTGAAGGCAGCAACCACGACCATCCGCGAATCTCATGACTCGACCGGTTTGTGCTTACTGCTAATGGTGATTTAGGCACCATCTGACTCGAAGCACTGACTACCGGACTGTCTTTGAACTCGTGCTCCTTCCTACCTCTATCAGGTGGTCACTGCAGCTGTGACAACTGCTTATAAACAGGATGGAAGAGCTCGAGGGCACATCGCCGAACACGGCTGAGACTAGCAAAGACAACAGCACATCTGGCGATATTGTAAAGAGGAAGATAATAAAGAGCAGCACGGGCATCGTGTCAGAGAAGGGTCACGAACTGCGACAGATCAAGCCAATGACCAAGCACTCTGGTGCCAGCGTCGTCGCTTTCTTTACTGGCCTCTTCCAGACGATCATCGCCATCAGCACTCTAGGGACATCCGTCACCTTCTCATTCATCCTGTCTGCCAACACTCAACTCGGACAGCCGAGTTCGTTCTTCTCATTTCAAGAGGTATTGACCTTCTTGGCAATCAGCTGGCTACTGTTCTTACTAGCTCTGGCATTCGCGAGCTTGTGCAGCACACTGTTGACGTTCTTCAAGGCTCATTGGTCTAGGGACTGGGATGGTGAACATGGCAAACATAGTCAATTCGAAGTACAATTCTATGCTGTTCTAGCTAGCGGTCTGCTTGGCGGCCTTATCATTGGAGCATTCGTGTTTCTCTGCCTGGTCGTGGTTGCATATGTACCTGTCGTCGGCTGGATTGCTCTTGCCTTCACAGGGTGGTTCGGTCTGGTTATTCTGGTATCTGTGCTATGGCAAGTACCTTGGCCCTGGAGAGATAATGCACCGGACACGAGAAGCAAAACACCATGATTGAAGCAAGGGTGGGGAGCAGACTGTTCCGTATCAGCAGCTTCAAGACAGCTAGAAAACTCACAAATACAGCTCAAGTCTACCCTGAAACTGGTCGACGGCACTTCTGCAATATCGGCACCAGAGCTTCTGTTGTAGTGAGATCAAGCTCAAGCAACCACAACTTTTGCAAGAAATGAGTGCATCCTTGATATACGACCTTGATATGCAGATGCAATTGTGCTTGTCCGGCTACGCAGCAAAGACTTCAAATCGTTTGTGCAAGCTACAAGGACTGGATGAGCTGCTAGAGTTTTTGAATCGAACGAAGAGCTGTCATGTGCACCCTCGATGACTGCCCTGGACAGGGACAGTCATTCAGATATGAGTAGATAGTTGAATAGATCTGTCGCAAACAGCAGACTTAGTTCTCCGTATCCTGTTGATTCGCTAATATCTGCTGTGCTTGCTAACGAGCTCGACATGGTGAAGGTGTCTGCTGTCCTATGTGCGGCCTTAGGTCACAATTTAGTATCCTCTAGGCCTGTTTGTAGCTGGAAAATAGGGGTGACATCAGGCTTGGCAGTCAGGAACAATTTCCCCAGACTCTGGATCGCAACCGTGTTCAATTGACGATTGAACTTGCACTTTCTGACGAGCAATTACCTGACAACCATTGCATTTAACTCAATTTGAACCTTTCTCGTCTGAAGATCCGCAAAACAATAAACCCCCTGACTAGCGCAGCACCCACAGATTCATTCAACAAGCGCAAGGGCGCTACAATAACAACAATGGTAAGGACACCTCATTAGCATCAGCTTTGGACTAGAGCCCGCACTCACGAGCAACGTTCTGGATTATGCTTGCTAGGGTACTAACGTCTTCGTTTGCAGGCTGACGCCTCATCACCCGTCACATCAGATCAGGAAGCCTCTAACACCCCTTCGAAAGGAGGCTCTACCTCAGTCCTCAGAGCATCGAGTCCACCAGGCGGTCCGCGAAGCGCAATCAGACGGAGAGCTGCTGCAGATCACAAAGAAACCGTCAAGAATGCCAGACCGAGCTCAACAAGGGCAGCTGGTGCTGGTGGCAGCAGTGGCACGATGCTGAGGTTATATACGGATGAAAGCCCGGGTCTGAAGGTTGATCCCATGGTGATTCTCTTCTTGAGCTTGGGTTTCATATTCAGTGTTGTTTCGTTACATCGTAAGTCATTCTGCGCCAGAAAGTCAAGGACAGAGATTCGCTATGGAAGTTCTGAAGCGCAGTTGTCTACGAGTGATCTGGACTCCTACACTGAACGTGAGCTAATCTTTACTTTAACAGTGATTGCGAAATTAACGAAGCGATTTTCTTAAATATCTTTTGGCCCAACTCTTTCAAGTGGACGTTTGCGTACGATTCCCGTCGAACATGCAGGATTGCAGAAAATAGGGACTGACAGAAGTTCCTTTCGCTTCAGCTAAAGAGCAAGGAACATCTCCAGTCTCAATTCTGAAAGGAAAGAGCGCGGTATCGTGATTGTCAGGGGAGGATCTATAAGTAGACAAGGTATGGTCGTACACGCATTCTGATTCGGCCAAGCTGGATTTGGATCTCCACTGGTTCGATCAACTGCGCTTGGGCTGTGACACAGTTGCAACCACCACAATGAAAGAGCTTACACCAACGTCAATATTTCGAGAATATTTTATTGTGCGCTCGGAGCTAATATTGATAGAGACCTGTACACACAAGAGGAGAGGACAGCGACCCACTAGCAGTGCCAGCAGAAATACCGAGCATGACTGATATGAGCTACAAGAACCGAAAGAGCTGGTCGCGCATGCAAAGTCATGCATCTCATCAATGTGCGGAAGCTGGAACTGGAATACTATCCTTACGAGCAAGATCGACCGCCGTACGCGATCCTTTCGCACACCTGGGACGGTGATCACGAAGTCACTTACCAGGAATTTGGATCGCCAACAGGGACGTCTAAAAGAGGATGGCGGAAGATTGAGAAGACCTGCCGTTTGTCGTTAGACGCTGGCTTGAATTATGCATGGGTTGACACTTGTTGCATCAACAAAGAGAGCAGTGCTGAATTATCGGAAGCTATCAATTCGATGTACAAATGGTACCAGAACGCTAGGCTTTGTTTCGTTTATTTGCATGACCTCTCTCCGGAACCTAATCCAGAAGGACGACTATCCTCCTGCAAATGGTGGACTAGAGGCTGGACTTTGCAAGAGCTGTTAGCACCTTCTGAAGTTTGGTTCCTGAATCGTGAATGGACATACATAGGACCGAGGAAGAGTCTACTCTCAGTCTTGTCAGATATTAGTCGTGTACCCGGATCAGTACTCACTGGCGAGACGAAGCTTATCGATATACCTATCGCGCAAAGAATGTCGTGGGCTGCTGGACGCAACACTAGCCGCCTCGAGGATGAAGCTTATTGTCTTCTAGGTATATTCGATGTCAATTTGCCTCTGCTATATGGCGAAGGCGAGAAGGCCTTCCACCGTCTACAGGAAGAGATCATTAAGCGTAGCAATGACCTGACGATTTTTGCTCATACAGGAGCGGAGATCATCGCCAAACGCCCAGCTGATTTCGACGCTTCACACAGCATATCTCCTTACACATTCGACCGTCTCGATTTCATGACTACTAACCAAGGTCTACGATTCAATGGCGACGTGCCACTACGATTTGGAAGCGTGCGGAAAGCCGAAGGCTATCTAGCAATCTATATGTATGTCCTGCAATTGGGCTACGATACCGCAAATATGGAACACGTCGGTATATGCCTCCGTAAAATCGGTCCGAGTATCTTCCAGAGGACCGCAGATATACCACTTGCACGTACAAAGACGACTTTTACGCAAACCGCTTTCTTCTTCGTTCCAACTCTAGATATCATGCACATCCATGGACAAGCTACGTCCGCGTTGTATGAGGCATATCGATTAAGGACCGTTGGAATATACAGTATACCTGAATTGCGACCTGTCGTTGTTTCGCCCGAGGCTCTTTGGAACAGATCAAGCAACATCATCTTGAAATATCGTCCTTATGCTTTTGACAGATCTCGAATTGCTGTTGGCATCATGTACGAGGTTGACGCTACTCAACGAATTGGCGTGCTCTGCAATTTCCTTGGTCTAGATAAACCGGAGAAACCACTAGTGTTCATGTTCGACAAGACACGCACTCATCGCCTCGCAAACTTTGTCTTCGGTGCGCGGTCGCTAGACACTTTTATCTACTGGGGTGATTTGCATGGACAGTTTCCGATGGAAATGCAAGCTATGGGACAGAAGATGGTTTTCAATCTCAACAATGTACTGCATCAAATCCACGCCGAGATGGTACCTTCACGAGATCCGGCACGTCAAGGTTGGGAATTAGATCTCAATTTTCGGAAGCTGACACAAGCTGAGGTTCAGGCACAATATCACGCAGGCCCACAAAATGCTACAACTCCACCAAGCTCAGCACACGTCTCGCCAACCTTGCCATATCGTCGTTGAGCTGGCAAACTGTTTCAACGTCGAGGCGGCAACTCGAGGGCATCCGGCGAGCACAATTTACCATCTTCGTGTTGTGTGGGATCAGCCATGTGAAGAGCATATGGATTTCCGCTCTAGTGAGCAACACAGCGAAACTTAAAGTCTACTGAAGCTGCATTGACTCACAAACACGAATCAACAACATAGATCTACGCACAAGAGAGTGGCTAAGCTGCACATTGTATTTAAAGCAGCTGAAAATATTCTGGATGGATTTATTCGTCCCTGAAGCTGCCGCTCTCGAGTTGGCCTTCAAGCTTGATATGCCTAAATAATAGGCACATCTATGCCTGGAAGGACTTAAATTCTAAGCTTGAATTCATCCTCCAGCTGGGCAGGCGTTGATGCTGTCATCCGACACTTCATCGAGTGAACCCAAATACCTATGCAAGTGATGACCTAACCTCTTTCTTCGCAATTTACTACCAAGCTATGACAGATCTACAAACAGCTCAAGACTTCCACCATCTGCCTATGGACTACCTGATAAAAGCATACGAGCACAAAGTCGTGCGCTCTTAGTTACCCTTCGATCTATAAGCATCTACGAGTCGAGGTGTGCCCTTCCCAACGATGATCAGCGGAAAGCGCTTGCCAATACGACAGGCGAGATCCGAATTCGGAGCAAATGCGAGTCTGATGACGTGCTTTCTGCGTGATATGTCTCGGAACATGCTATGGCTACCTTAATAGAAGCTTTACCTTTCAAGAGACGGTCGTTGGAGTCGGGCTTAACAGTGATGAGCGAGGCAATCCGCCCAGCAGGTTTGCCCAATGTATTCGAACGCGCACGAAAGGAGAGTTTTGTATCGACATTACATTGTGATGTCAACCAGGAGAACAACATTGAACCCTCCCAGCAGGCCATTGAGGATGTTAAGGCTGACCGGATCGATCATGGCACAAATATGATAGGAGATCCGAGACTAATTGACATGATCAGCCGGAAAGGTACTGGCTTGACGTGCTGCCTTGTCACCAATTCTGGTCTGCAGTGGCTTTGAGGGCAAGGAAATCATAAGCTTGCTTGAGTAAGGTGTTAAGGTGACGTTGAACAGTGATGATCATGCTTACTTCGGAGGGTACGTGAGCGGAAATGTGCTAAAATTTGTACTGGACGACAAGCTTGAGGTGAGTAAGCAGCAGCTGGTCCGACGTATGAGATAAGGAATGCGTTTGAAATCAGCTGGATATCAGTCTGGGAAAGAGATAAATTTCTCGAGATACTCGAGGAATTTGCTGTGAGCTACGGTGCTGTGCAACGGCATTGGGCTTGACGAGCACTCGAACTAGTTTGGCTGACTATGTGCACTTCTATCTGGCATACGAGAGCAGGCAATAATGGCTCAAAGTTCGAAGTCCTCTGAGCGAAAGATAGTGTTGATTAGTACATCAACAATGGCACTTCACAGTCGACGACAAGATGCCACGAGAGATTCGAGGCTTGCAGTAGTGGATGTCAACGGAAATTTAGGCGTCAGCGAGCCCAGCCAAGCGCAGACTTTAGTGAAAGCTTGGCTGTTCTTCAGGGATGCGCTTTGCCGAATATAGGCTTCGACATAGGGGCTCATATCCACTTCTCCATCGTTTTCGTGTCGAGGATTCGACACCAATATCAGCCTCAAGCTTACCACGGCTAGCTTATGAATCCTACTGAAATCTGCTGTCATCATGCACGAAGGCTCGTGGAGTCGATGTCAAGATGAATAGCAACTTCTCTCCAATCTGGGATCGTGCAGAGGATAGTGAAGGCAGTGCGCACTGTGCTTGAATCTGTACGCAGCTCTAATAGACATTACGTCTTGAACGAGCCACCGCCATGTCACATTGGTCGTGCTGGGCTGTGCTACGAAGACAATGATGTTCTGAGCGATCGAACAGGAGCTGCCCGACCACTAACTATAGCCACTCTTTCATGGTCAACATGGCACGATTTCACTTCAGCTCTCTACTTGCTGTCTGTTTTGTGCTGCTGTGTACGATATACTGGCTTCAGAGGCCTGTAGCCAGCTACTATGATGACTCCATACGGACGAATCTTGCACCAAAGGACGATGAAATCATGCTACAAGCTGACGGAGGAGGATCGAAGACCAGATTCGTCAAATCGCATTCGGCTGGACAATACGACAAGTCAGGTCAGGAGCCATTCGACGAGAATGCCGAGCAGATGATCGAGTTGGAGAGGGAGAGGCTGATAAATGCTTATGCAGGACTCAAGGGCTGGCCGAGGCAGCGTTCGCTCCAGACCTCAACAACAATAACGTCAACTTTTACTAGTACATCGATCGAGATTGCAACAGGCCTCACTCCTGTTCCTACCTCTACACCAACTCCAAATAGCATACCCAGAAGAATATGGCAGGTGGGATCAAAGGAAGACAAGAAAGAGCATGAGGCTGAAATACAAACATGGCAAGAGCTAAATAGAGGCAACCATGCTCACGTGTACAGCTTGCTTGACTGGGATGCCGCAGATCAGTTTGTGAAGAGGTCATTCTCAAGGAAAAGGCTGCATTTGTGGAAGATTTGGACAGAAGTCACCGATGAGATTACACGTGCTTCGCAATCAATAGTCAACACTCATGATGGCTCGCATGATAGCACAATGTTGCAGATTCGCGCAATTCTAATCCGCTACCTGCTCATGTTTGTTCGAGGTGGAGTTTTCAGTGATATGAGTACGACTGCAATGAAGAAAGTGGATAAATGGGTACCTACGCATATGGCCGATCATGCTATTAGTGCGATTGTTGGCATTGAATTTGACGGCGCAATCGACCCTGTTCATGCCAGGCCTATCTCGTTCGCAACCTGGATATTTGCGACAGCACCAGGCCATCCTATCTTCGAGAAAGCAATCAGCCGCGTTGTCTCCAATCTGGAATTTCTCGCTCAACAACAACGTGTTGCTTCAATCAGCAAGTTGAAGACTGAGAAGAGCGTCCTGGACAAAGCAATCGGACCAGGCATGTTTAGTGATGTTGTGCTTGAAGTGATACAGGAACAGCTTGTTAACGACAATGTCTCTTGGTCCAGCTTCAGTGATCAGAAGGAGCCGACGCTCTATGGCGATGTGCTTGTCTTGCCTATACATGCCTTCGCTGGAGACAGTAAGCATGGTCCGATTGGCGACATAGCTTACGGAGAACAACTGGTGCGACAATTTGTCAAGGTCCACACGCAATTTTTGGCATCAGGTGATGCAGATCAGGAGGCTTTTATACAGGCTAGAAACCCAGATTAGTTGTCCTTGGAGAGTGGTCTGGACGACACGAATCGACAACGGAAAGCCCAGAATTCGCACACGTTCAGTGTATCGAAGGCCTGCGATGTCACGCCACATTATCCTGCTCAGTTCTGGCAACCATAGAAAGCTCTTTGTTCTCTTGACTCAAGTGGCACTCCTTGTGCAATATGTTACTGAGGTCACACTGAAGCCAGATCTCAGACCTTTGACGGTACAATTCGCGTGCCCTCGGCATTTTTCAACGGGAGAAGTTGTTGTCGTCTATGTCACTACGTCCAAGATCGCTGCGCGACCTCACCGAGATGTTCGAGCTCTTTCTCGAGCTTAAGTTCCTCCTCGTCAGGCGTTCGGCGGATGCAGTCACACAATGGGCCCAAAGCCAAAGCAGTCGGGTGAATTAGATAATGTGGCTGAACACGCTCAAAAAACCACAGCTTAATAGCATCTGGGTTAGCCGTTTCATAGTCTTCGCATCTCTGCACCATGCCCTCAATCGTTGGGACATGGATGAATGGATAGTCTCGGGTCGCGGCCAGCTTGCTTGGTAGGCGTACCTTTCGCAGAGTCTCGGACCATGGATTTCGTTCAAGGTAATCGAGAAATATCTCTTCCGAATCTCCTGGAGGTGACATCAAGTTCACGATGCTTCCTTCTACCAGATCCCCGTGATCTGTGAAGGACGCGACACGAACCCAAGGATTCGGCATGCTTGCAGACGTCGGATAGCATGTCTGTGTGTTACGCAGGATATCGAGTCCAGAATAGATATCGAAATAGCGACCTGAGGAGCTGTCGAATTGATTTTCTGGTTTGCCGGAGATCCGGAAAAGCTTCAATTTGAGAAGCTGGCCTCGTCCAAGTGCTGCTTGCGCAGCAGCTACAAGACCTCGAGGCAAGTGTCTATCTGATGCGTCACAGCTGTATTCTGCCGAGTCCCTTGTATAGCTGATGTATAACTCCTCCAGATTATCTGCCTGACAGCCTATAGGAAACTCCAAGAGTCTCCTGCAGCAACTTCATCAGACGTAGAGATTTCAGATGAGACAGCCGTCTGCAAAGCACTTCACAGACATGGTTGTCTTCTTCATGCAGGTCATCGCAAAGACCGACTTTACGTAATTCGAGATACTCGACACAATTTGGAATCAGCTCCAGCAGATGACACAAGGCGTACAGGCTTCGCCCATCGCCCCAGTCATTGAAATCTCCAAGAGTGCCTGTAATCGAAACACTCTTGAGGTTTATAAGCCTGCTTACGGGAGTCATCAAACGTCCGAGAGCTGGCGCTTCTCTGAGGATAAAGCCCTCAATGTTGAAGGTAATCGACTGAATGAACCTGGCCTCTGGTCTGTTCAATACGCGGCCGACTTGGCGATAGTTGTTATAGGAAACATATATGTCTTGCCATGGTATCGGTTGTCCCACTTCGTGCCAGTCCTTGCAGAGCTGCAAACAATTAATGAAAGATGAGAAGTCCGCATGAAGACAGCGCTTCATGATCATTGTAATGATCTCGTTGGGAAAGGGTCCTTGTATCTTGGGCTCCTCCGGTTTAGGCTCTTTACCCTCAGTCGTTGGCGTCCGTTCAGACTCGGGTTTCTCACCTCCAGACGTTGACGACCGCTCGGATTCGGATCTCTCACCTTCAGGCGTTGGCGATCGCTCGGGAGGGCTTGGTGACCGTTCATCAGATGACGATGACCGCTTTCGCTTTGTTCCGCGAGCTGGCTGTTTTCTTGTTGGCTTTGATGGTCGCTTTTTTGGATCCATGACGGCAAGGTCAAAAGAAGGTATTGATAAACTAGGTTGGTGAATGATTAGTCCTAGTATTGTTTGGTACTAGACACAAGCTGGCTCTCTTGTTGTTTTGGGATTTGAGGAATACTTGACGGGGAATATCACAATGTGTCTCTGACCCGAACACCTCGACGAGTCTGCGAAGCCGAGTCCATATGATAGCACGTCGGATAAACCCCATGCGGTGTGTCCATAAGTGCTATCTCGGGAGAACAAAGCAAATGGTAATTCGAGGGCGCCCAAAATTGCGAGCGTTGGTACGTCTTTGTGCATTACGACGAAAGCGGTACATACACTTCTTTGTCAAGTTAAGACTTCGACTTGCACGCTGCGATATCGATTCCCGAGTTGACGAGTGTTCCAAGTAATAGCTGGGTCTAAGGTCCATACGAGTCTGTCAAAGGCTCCGACTTTGTAGTTTCACCAAAGACGTTGTATTTGTTCGCGCCTAAACAATGGATTTGGATTCAGTCAATCTCGATTCGAGAGAACCAAAGTGGGATTGGTATGAAACTGCTGAGATTACTATTTTACAAGCCAGGTTACATGTTTGTAGTATTCAGCTTGCGGTTTGGAAACCTTTACGTAGAAACAACCGCGCAACGTCATTAGCTCTTATCTGTCATTACCTTGCCCATAGATGTCAATTGCACACGCCACATCTAAGCAGCTAGGCATCAATAAGGATACCGATCCTCGCTATCATAATCATCGTAGTCATCATTTGGAGTATTGTCAATGACTCGAAGAACCTGATCGTCATCCAATGGAGCCGCACCCGTAGTCATGCTTGCCTTGAAACCTTCGCCAAATCTTGCCTTGTCATCAATCTCGTCGAGCGTAGGATACTGTTCGGTCTGCTTCCAACCCCGCGATTTTTCTGGTTCAGCCTTGGCTTCTAGCACAGTACTGACTGTCTCTAGCTTCTTGGTAGCCGCATACTGAGCCTTGAACTGACCTGTAGCCCATGCTTGTGCCATTTCCTTTTGCTCTGCTGTCTGTCTTGCAGTAGTAGGTACAGTTTGTGATGCAATAGTAGGTGTCCATTTCTTCGCGTCCCACAGCTTTTGCGCCTTGAGCCCATCGTCCCACTCTGAGCGAGTAAGCGTTGGTTCTATAACGCCTGTCTTCGCAACTGGCTTCGTTTGTCTTGGTGTCGACTCCTTGCAATCTGGTTCCCGGTCAGCTACGATGCAGGACATACATCTCTGCTTTCATTAGCACAAGTTTCCAGTACGGAAACATGACACATACAGCTGCGACGCCCCGCTTCCGCTCCAACTCGATGAAGTCTCTTAGATCCTTGGTCTTCTTGCACCACGAGCAGGTACCCGATGACAGCTGAACCTTCTTTGCACGGACTATGCAATATGTGCATCGGAAGTCCTCGCAGCCTATACATTTCGTCTTCACTGTCGTCCTAGACATTTTGAGCCGAATTTAGTGAATCTGTGCTGTTAGATCGAAAGTAGTAGGTTCGGGGAAGGTACAGGTAGGTAGAGGTTAGTCCGGTGAATGAGGAAGGCACGACTGCATTGCACATGCTGGTTGCGCAACAGACCAGTTTGAAGTAACAGTGAGATGTCAATGAAAGCTATGAAAGGCTCAGCTTCTGCTGCCTGCATGTGATAGTTGCAAATATTCAGAAGCATTCTCAAACACTTTCTCTGCTCTTGCAACGGTCACGCGTGTTGGACTGAGCAATGCTCGCAAGGCTTACAATCACGATCTTGTCTTTCGTGATCTTACTGTACCCTGCATCAAAGTCAACCGACACTTGACGGATTGAGTGAAGCACCGTCGCTGGCATCTCTCGACCAGGACTTGGTGTGCACCCAATTGACGAGGAGAAAGAAAGTATCCGAGTGAAGACAGAAGACAGAACTAGCGTCTCGTACAGACGGCGACAGCGTGGTTGATACAGCGAACTAGAGGAGTCGGGATATCGAAGCGTACAAGGTCTCAGCTCGTGCTCCAGGATGGAGCTGCTCACTCCTTCAGCCACAATTCGTGGCGTTATACAGCTAAGCGAGACTGGCGTAAAGCTTGCAACAACTTGGCTTTGACGATCGCGATGAGCCGCTGATTCCATCCATGTTCACACTGTTTGTCTTTTTGCTCCTGGTCTTCCGAGACTGCCGTAAAAGTGTATGCAATCGATCGAAAGCTTTAGTACGCACAGTAAACTACCTCTACTTATTCTACTGCTTGCAATAGACCTCAACCCAACTTGCCAAGCAAGCGAGATGAGGTCTTTCGCGCTTGTATTCGTGGCTGACCAGACGTGCATGAATCTGGCGATCGCTACGTCAGAGCAACGCGCCTTTCCAAGTTTCAGTCAACAAACATCTTCGATCTTAGCCAAATTGCCCAAAGCGACAGCCAGCTAGCTTCACTTCGGCAAGGAAACACGAACAGCAGTAACCAAGCTTCGTGAAACGTGCTTAACCCAAGTGGTCTAAGCGAATCCTTGTGACGGATATCGAGATGCTGCGCACAGGATATAACAGTAAGTGTCACTTCCTTGCAGCTGCGTTTGCACCATTCTTCTTGCGCAACTCCCAGTGAACTGTCTTTGATCCTGACTGTTCGTCTTCGTACTCTTTACGGTGCCTTCTCTTCCACTCTGATTCTCTGTGTAAGCACTCGTGATCAGGCATTATGAACTTCCTTCGTCGTGGCCGTCGAGCCAGAACGGACGAACCAGTCGCTACGACAAACACAACTCACGAGAAGCACCACGGACGAGTCAAGAAAGACAGAGTCGCCTACGACATAAATGCTGGCGAGTTCAACCGCAGACCTAGCTTTGGACAATGGTGAGTACCTCCTATAAACCACACGTATATTACTGATAGCATCCAGGATCAAGCAGACTTGGCTGGATATCCTGACCATGGCGGCAATGGGTGCTGTCGGACTTGGCATCTACAATGCAGATCCAGCACCTTCGAGATCATTTCCAATCACATTTACTGACGGAGAGATCGTCTATCCTCAATTTGCATATCCTCTACGAACTGAGATTGTTCCAATCTGGGAAGCTGCATTACTCGCCTCGTTGATTCCAATCGCAGTCATACTGTTGATGCAAATACGAATCAGATCATTCTGGGATGTGAACAACGCAATCATTGGTCTGCTCTACTCCTTGATTACAGCAGCAGTCTTCCAGGTCTTCATCAAGTGGCTGATTGGAGGTAAGTTATACAACACAATGTAGGATTTCATCCGCTAATGCTTGACAGGACTTCGACCTCACTTTCTCTACGTCTGTGCGCCAGATCTAGATAGAGTCCGAGCAACAGGCGGCCAAGGCTTCCAGAACATCATGTTTCAGCGCGATATCTGTACTGGTGATAAAAATCAAATCAACGACAGCTTAGAGTCCATGCCAAGTGGTCACAGCACAGCTGCTTGGGCTGGCTTTCTCTACCTCTACTACTACCTCAACGCTAAGCTGAAGGTCTTTTCGAACTATCACCCAGCCATGTGGAAGATTCTTGTAACCTATGCTCCAGTCCTCGGCGCGTTTCTTATCACTGGCGCTCTCACCATTGATGAGTTCCACAACTGGTATGACTGCTTGGCTGGTGCCATCATTGGCAGTGTCATGGCAACTTCGGCTTATCGTATGGTTTATGCCTCAGTCTGGGATTTCAGATTCAATCACATTCCATTGACTCGACATACGCCATTCTCGTATGGTGCAGGCCAGGCTGGTGCAGGTGGCTTTGAGACCGCAGTCTTCACGCGAAAGGCAGGATGGGGTTACGAAGAGGCATATGGTGGTGCACCATTTGACGCAGCTCATCATCTGAGAGGTGCTCAGACAGGGTTTAACAGTGGCATTCACAACAACAACCATGGCACAGGTCATCATCTAGGTCACCGAGATGGCGATGTCGAGCACAATGCTGGTGTAGCAGGAGATCCAACAACGTCAGGTGGTAATAAATACAGAATGCACTCGCGAAGTCTTGAGAGGAAGGCTCTCAACAACAATCGACATAGCGGTGGACCGGTTGTATAATGTCTTGATGAATTTGGATCGCACATTAGCGAAGGTGTTTAGTGATCTGGCGAGTGGCTAGATGGACGCAGACTAATTGATGAGCTCGAGATATATTGGCGATCTTATCAACAAGTACTTTGGCATATCTGCTGCAGATGCAGCTCTATATTGAATGATGACTCGACGTCCAGCAACAGTACCACTGAATGGGTTTGAAGTTCATGCCGATACATAGATTTCAAAGCAATATTCTGCACATATCTGCTTACAATCAAGCTTTAAGTCATTTGCGACCTTGTCTCGTCGTTGCTGCATGCGTGGCCGTACACTCTAGGTTACCCCCTTCGAGCTGGTCCTTTCACAACCTCGTGCCTCTTCAGTTTGCTTGGCACTCTGCGAATCTGAAACGTGCAAACGCTGCCAAGGGCTTGGCTGAGAAGCTTGATCGCGATAGACAGTGATTTAGAAAGGCGGTGTCGACCAACGACGCAACAAGGAACCTATGACGAAAGACCCTGCATGACAGCCCACTTTCACTCCTTCATTATCGGCTTTGTCGAACACGCAGACACCTTTCACCTTGTCGACAATATCACATTCACATTGTCATTCATCGTAGACTGCGACGTCAACCTGATAGCGTTCAACCTAAAAGCTCTAGCTTCCAGCAACCCCTGCATTGGAAGCCCCGCAGCCAATTGAGGGGAGCCACTGACCCTACCAAACTCTGAAAAAGACCACCAAGATGGCTCCTAACATAACTCAAATCAACTGGGCACTTCTGTGTATCGTTGGCATCATCTTACTGGCAAGACCTGCTCATGCTTTTGGTGCCGGGAACATTGGCTCAACCTCGAAAATTGAAGGAGAGAACTGGCGACATGGAGATCTCGAAGACACATTACTCACGCTCGTGGCCTCTAAGGCTATGGGTGGAAAGAAGTTCTCGAAGCTTGACGTAAAACGTGTAAGTCCTTGGAAGAAAACAACGCGAACGATACTGATTGTTATAGGTTTACTTTGGCAATTGGCTGCGTGACTATTCTCAAGCTGTTGATGTTGGTACTGTCAAGAATGTTAGTGCCGAAGCTATTCGAATTGTCCTTTGGATTCTAGGTTTCATGTCATTCGGCTATGGCACCAAGGAATTCGAGGTTACTACAGAGCGTCTTGGCTGCTATCGACCAGAAGAGCACATTGACAATCCGAAGGACTATGCTGACAACGAAGACGCACGTAACTACGATCGACGACTGAGAGGTCCGATCGATGAGCGGACCGAACTAGCCATCGATCCTGAGCTTGGTCTGAAGGCTTACATTGCTTCTGAGAATCTCAATATCACTACCTCAGCTGGTCTGGTTCGTAAGCTATTTGGTCGATCTATCCAGCTTGGCCGAAGCTATGCTCGTAACAAGAACAAGGCCGATCTTCATGAAGCTCTAAGATTGCTAGGTACTGGTTGCCATTGTCTTGAGGATTTCTCAGCCCATTCAAACTATGTGGAACTTGCTCTCATCGAAATGGGTGAACGAGATGTCTTCCCTCACGTGGGTCGGAACTGCAAAATTAGACTCCGAGGAGCTCGTCAGCCAGTCTATCCTATCGTAACGGGCACTTTCGGTGGTGTAGATTTCTTGCACTCGGTCACTGGGGAATTTGACGACAAAGTTACACAATCTGAAATCCAAGAACTGGAAGGCACACTTCAGAACGCACAGAACAACCCTGGTGACACTAGTCTGCTTCAAGATTTCCTCAATAAGCTACCAGATGGTGTCTTTGGTGGCAAGGACGAGGCGGGTAAAGCTGACGAACTCAAAACAAATGCTGCTCAACACCAGATGGCGAATGCACAGATTAGTCCTCGACAGCCGGAAGAGTGGTTGCAGTATATTGAAGAGACTCAGCGACAAATTTATCCTATCCTCGAATGGCATGACGAGGTCATGCAGTCGATCACTGAGTTCATCGAGAAGGTAAGCAAGATCCAATCATCTTCTTCCTAATCACTAATAAATATAGATTCCGATCATCCCCGATATTATCGAAGGTGTCCAAGAACAAGTCAATATGTTTGTCTTCAGCCTGATCGCCCCATTCATGCTACCTATCATCAACCAGATCAAGAACGAGCTGAACACTGGCTCTTCCACCATCATTCAATCTAGCCTTGACAAGCAACATGTCGTCTTCAGAGATGACAATTCCTCAGATCCAACACATTCAATGCTCTCCAAAGACCACTTCAGCAATATTCTCAACGAACCAGCAGGCAAAATTGCAGGTCAAGTGCTGAAATGGGTCGTTCCACAACTCATCGCAGCTTGGGATGACGAACGAATCGACATCAATCGTACCTTGAATCGCATTATCCGTGGTGTCTTCCACCACCCAGCACTCCGGGAGGATGGTGAAGATGGCGCATCGGACGGCAGACGACTGATTTTTGGTATCGTTGAGAAGTGGTGGCGCGAAAAAGACGAGCGCGAAAAGGACAGTCTACGTGATCAGCTGAGCCGTGATGGTGTTGAGGAAGGTCGGAACCACAAGCCCGGTGTCAAAGACCATGGTCACGGTTCAGCTAAGAAGCTCGGCATGCCTAATGCTTTCACTATCGAGTATCCTGGTGCTCCTGGTGGACTGGGAAATGTAGCTAGTGCTGCCTTCGCTGGTATTCCTGGTGGCAATCAAGCTGTGGGCAATTTCGCTGATCAAGCTGTTGGTGGTGGTGTGCTAGGTGACCTTGTCGGCGGTCTAGCTGGTGGTCTTGCAGGTGCAGTTGGTGCAGGTATCCAGCAGGGTATTAGTGGTGAAGATGCGAAAACATACAATCAGACGAGATTCGGCAATGACGGATCGAGGACTGATACCACGTCTTCGTATTCTGGTCGACCTAGTTCTGGTAACTATGGTCAGTCACAGCACTCTAGAACCGATGATCGACACGGTGGGCGAAGTGAGCAGCATAGTAGCTACCAGCAGCAGTCTTCTGGCTATGGCGGTGGCTATGGCGAGTCTCGAAATGAAGAACGGACTAGCTACGGATCTGGTGGATATTCCTCGGAATCTAGGAGATACGAGAGCACGACCACCAGCTCCTACAGCCGGCAGGAAGAAAGCACTGGCTATGGTTCAAGTGGCAGAAACGAGTACGGCTCTTCTGGAACGACTAGCGGCTATGCAGCCCAGCAGATTCACGGCAATCGACGGGACGATGACGACGAGAGACCTCCATATGGCAGAAGACATGGCGACAACGACGAACGTCCTTCCCACGGCCGACGACAAGATGATAACGACACATCTTATGGTCAACGAAGAGACGACAATGATGGACGTCCTTCATATGGTCGCAGACAAGACGATGACAATAGCTACGGCCAAACCTCGTACGGTCGCCAGAACGAATCATCAGGCTATGGCTCGAACTACAATCGTCGAGACGACAACGAAGGCTACGGATCACGAAGACAGGAAGAGACAAGCTATGGCGGCAATTATGGTCGAGGACAAGAATCAACCCACGAATCAGGCAACCGATATGGCCAACAAGGAGGGTTCGGAAGGAGTGAGCGAAATGATGAATACGGAAGTGGTGGCTTTGGCGGACGATCTGAGGGCTATGGCAGACAAGAAGAGTATAGCAGCGGTGGGTTTGGTCGTGAGGAACGATCTGAGTATAATTCTGGTAGCGGTTTCGAAGGTCGTCGAAGAGGTGAAGATGATGATAGTGGCATGCCTGGCGGATGTGGAGAGGGCGAAGACAATGAGCGACGAGGCTACGGGCAAAGTGATTATGGCGAGCGTCGAGGTGGCTATGAGTACTAACAGCTAGAGCTACGATAGACTAGCTCTATCTCGTTTTATCGCTAGGAAGCTCAGTTCGAAGGGGAGGATCCACCTACACCATCTCGAAGATATGACACTACAAGCTTTCGGCAGGTACAAATGAACCGCTCCGTTAATCATGATGGCGTACTAGAAATTGAAGCTTTCGGCCCTTGATCATGTTTACTAGTAGTACTACTAGTACACAGGACCATCCATTCTGCTCACATCGGATGGAACAGGCTAACTATATCAAGCCAATCAGATGTGGCTTTCAGCTGTACCTCAGCTCCGCATCTGTGCCGCTGATGCAGCGCTAGTCGATTGTAGGGGCCAAGCAGTAGCGAATGTCTGCGGCACTAATAGTCGATTGTACACAACTTGCCCTTCTCGTCGTGAGAATAATGACGAAAGTTACAGAACGTCCTAGCTTCCAAGCAACATGCAATAGCCGACACAAACAACCAAGATGATACCAAAGAATCTCACCAGCTCAAGCCTGAAGAAGGTACTGAAGATCTGGGTCTAGTTGATGCAGTATTGGGCCTACCACTGACAATGCGTCACAAAACGGTAGATCGGTCCAGTCGCTGACCTGAAACGCATGCTAGAGCACAAGCAGCATGTCCATATGCAGCCAATATTGACGCTAGCCACAAATACTGAGAGATGAACATGGCTGGCCAGATATACTTCTCAGCCTGTTTCAGCTCTGTTTCTTGGGCCTGGCTCAACGCCCAAGTGCGTCTCACCACTACGCAGCTTCATGTGGAAGCGCTGGTCTTACGTGTCCATGTATAATAAAGTATTTTGGAGCACTTCTTCCGTATACCAGCTCGTGGTCAGCTATGGTTGATAGGTTTCCTTCACTACGTTCCTCGCCGTATCACGTGCATTCGGGCCGACCTTATGACCGCGAGCATGTCGAGCTTCAGCTTACTGACAGTCACTCATCCTTCGGAGATGGCGAGCGTGTGTGGGAGCCAAACACGAATGACGAGCGATTTGTTGATAACGTGTCCCTTCTCTCATATCATGACGAGGCTGTCAACAAAATCACTAAGCGAGCCGCCGTGAGTGTGTTCAGCGAAGCAGCTGAGCAAGGCCAGCGTCCCAGCTCAGGGTCCCAGTAAGTGTTGCGAATGCCGTATAGACACAAGCTGATGTTCCTGTGCGAGCTCATATATACGAAGCACTTTCACGCGAATACAAGGCTTCGCAAAGTCGCAGTCCACAGTACTTCGCGATCACAACCCATTCACTGCCAAGGGTAGGGTTCTTCTCGAGAGCTTCATCCTACGATCGGGTCCAGCCTATCACTCTCCCATCGATACATCCGCCCGAACTGAAAAGAAAGGAGCCTTCTCTGGTTGGCGTATGGGAGCTCTGTTCAATCTCATACTGCTTTCGCTATGTTTAGCTTTCGAGACGAGTATGTTAATTGTCGCTATTGTGATGGATAGGAACGGACCAAACACTTCGCTCGATGGCGTTCTATACTCCGGTAGCTGTGCACAAACGAGCAAATTGACAGTCTATATGGCTCTGGCGGTTAACATGATTGCCACCTTCACCTTAGGTTCCAGCAACTACATCATGCAGTGTCTGAATGCGCCAACAGGATGGCAACTAAGCAAAGCTCACGCAGACAGGGGCTACTCGCGCGTTGGAATTTCCTCGCCACTTAACTTTAGGTATTTGTCGTGGACCAACCTGGTCATGTGGTGGACAATGGCTGTAACATCCGTTCCTGTCCACCTCCTCTTCAATTCCGCGTTTTATGGCACTCTACAGGCAAATGACTATGCAATTACAATATTCGCAGCAGATTTTGAAACTGCTGATCTGTGGTCAGACTGCTCACAAAGTGTGAATGGTAGCTGGTTCGACTTTACGTGCACTCTACAGCAAGAAGCGGCGAGCTTTGAGAGGCTCGAGCCTTCCGCCTGTATCCGGAGATACTCGGCACCTCTAATCAACAAATTCTCGAACGTCATATTGGTGTCGTCCACAAAGTCTGACGAAAGAAATGCTACGCTTGAGAGTCTATGGTATGTCCACGAACACTTCGCAAGGTGCAGCCTTAATTGATTGAGACAGGTCCGAGAAAGTCGATCTACTCCATAGTAACCTGAATTTCACTTCCCAAAGATCAGCGCCCTCTTCGGGTATGGAGAGAACGAATGGAACAGGAGGAGACGACACAATACTGGGCTCAAATGCTGTGCTCGGCATCTTCACTGCATACGAGTATGGAGGGTGGGTGAATGATCTCCACGAAAGCATGAATTGGCACCTCGATATATCAACATTGAATCAAACGATAAAGATTACAAAAATTACGCATGTCGAGAATGGAAACACCTACCTATGGACAGCGCAGGACATAGTGGCTGGTTTCAGCAATGGCTCAATAACCGCAGAATTGAACAACAACTTCACTATCGAGCTCAACGACGAAGCTGAGACCAGACTATTGGCAAATGTATCGATGGCAGATGGCACCTTGATCGGTTGGGCTCCGAGACGTGCTATGGCTGGTTTTGATCCCAGTGCTTGGCTTTGCCAGGATAATACAACATCCATCTGCACTGAACAATTGGCTCTTGATGGTCTCAACCGATACAATGGTTGGCGCGTATCACCTCATGGTGTACAGATTGATTACTGTCTGAGCCAGGGGGATGCGATCCAGAAATGTGAGGTTCGTTACAGCAGCATCATCCTAGGCGTTGTCATCGGTTGCGATCTTATCAAGGTGATCCTGATCTACTTCGTACTCCACGTATCGGACAAGCTACTTGTGACCACTGGAGACGCTCTTGTACATTTTATGGAGAATCCAGAACCCCTGACGAAGTCCAAATGTCTGTTGACCCAAGATGAAGCAGATAAAGTCGTCGTTGCGGAGCTGAAGGAAGCAAAGACGACGGCCAGAGCAGCTATTCCCGCACCGCATTGGCGATTCGTGAGAGACGACAACGATAATCTCAAGATGGATTACATTGTCGAACCACCCAAGCATCTCATCGATTCTGCGGGCCGGAAAAAAAAGCACGAAGCTAATCGAAGGGCATTCGACGAAGTCTTTTACAACGCTCCACCAGCACTGTGGAGGACCCGCAAGTTGCGATGGGGACATGCAGTTTCTAGGTTGGCTTGGCTATATTTGTCTACTGTGTAAGTTTGACCTACTCGTTCCGACGTAGGTAATGTATACTGACCCAAACGGTCGTTGCAGCATATTGTGTGCGATGATTATTACAGCAGTTCTGTTTGCAAATGGCTATCACGTCGTCAAACCATCCGGGGCCGGCATCATCTGGAATCGTGGTCTTCTTGGTCCTGATCCGAACGCTGTATTCACAGGTACCTCGAAGAGTGGTGCTGTTCCCACAGTGGCCTTCATATGGCAGGTCGTGATCATCAACTCTCCACAGCTATTCTTCAGTATGATATATTTCGCGTACAACGGAGCATTCACCATGATGCATGCCGCTGAAGAATGGAGCGGCTTTGCTACTGAACGTAAATCGTTACGAGTCAGCGAGCCACGGCCTGGTCAACGTTCAAGCTATTGGCTCAATCTACCTTGGTCGTACAGTCTTCCTCTCGTCGCAGTCTCATCAGTATTACATTGGATGGTTTCAAGAAGCCTTTACCTTGTAAACATCGATGTATACAGTCCGGATGGCACGCCCGACGCATCACAAACAATCTTCGCATGTGGATTTAGCACGGTCTTCTTGTTAATGGTACTTGGAACTCTGGTCTTCATGACGGCTGTCATTTTTGGCTTCTCGTTCAAACCATTAAACGCCGAGATACCGTTCATCGGATTCAACAGCTTAGCCATTAGTGCTGCATGCCACGGTTCGAAGACGCATGATGAGGTATGTAAGCCACTATTGTGGGGGGTGACAGAATTGCCAGAGGATGGTCTACCGGGCCACTGTGCACTTTCGAGTGGCGAGGTCTCGAAACCCGTGCCTGGGCAATCATACTCCTAACGTGAGCAGCCCTTCACAGCTATGCCATTGTCCATGAACAACTTCTGCTTTGCCTTTGGCCAACAAACTCTCAGTGACTTGTCAATAGGGATCGGTTGATCTAATGCATCGTAGAGTGTTGCATTACCATACCTGTTTCACATCGCTGGACAGCCTGTTTCGTTGTCCTTTGAGTAAAAATGGTCTTCTTCTTAGCTTTCATGCTTCATCGAGCATATAAACATTTGTCATAGCTTCATTGATCGTCTCTTGAGACACATCGAACGACAGTGGAAGTGGACGTTAGGCGTTCTGCCTGCAAGGCTCAACCATAGTTACCAGCGAATCACGGTTGCAGCTCTTAACTGCACTTCGCTCCGCCCGAGATCACCATGCCCATATACCACGATCGTGTTTTAGCTAAGGCATGACTAAGTCGATAGTTCTCAACTGGCATGGGTGTGCATCTGTCGCGCGAACCTTCTCTGTTGACCAACATGTACAGCAGCGGTACGATAGGGAGAAGACGAGCATAGTTGCTATATTTAAATCCGATGATGTAGCTCCGCGTTAGTCCAAAGAGGAAGGTCTTAAAATCCTTCTTCTCCGAATATCGCTTCTCTGGCGATAGTGCACTCAGTATTCCAAATTCGGGCACGAATTGGTAGATGTGCAACTCCGCATAAAGCCGCGGACTCTACTACTAGTCCCTGTGCCAGTAGACTTCGAGCAGCTTGATGAAGGTATAAGGACTCGAGCTCATGGACGGTAAATCACACTCGACATAGCACACGAATAGATAAGGTATCGATCACAGCAACCCGAACATACTTCAGACCCAGCACAATGGCTTCTTCAATGAACACAATCCTTGTCGTCGGAGGCACATCAGGCATAGGCCAAGCCTTCGTCGAGCGATTTCACAAGATGGGTAAGAAGCTCATCGTGACGGGCCGTCGAGAAGCAAAGCTCAATGAACTCAAATCTTCCTTGTCCGGCCTCGAAACATACACCATGGACAACACAGATCTCGCCTCGCTTCCAAAACACGTTGAGACTCTTACCAAGAAGTATCCGAATATCGACACAGTCTGGATCAACGGCGGCATCCAAACAGCTTTCAAGATTTCTGACCTCTCCTCCACTACAGACGACTCAGCTATCAACGAGATCAACACGAACGTCACTGGTCCTGTGATCCTTGCACGCCATTTCATCCCATTCCTGCTCAAGTCCGGCAAGGAAGCGAACTTTATGATCACGACTTCTGGACTGGCATATATACCGTTGAAGTCGTATCCAGTATACTGTCCCACCAAAGCTTTCGTACACCACTTCTTGGTGGGAATGAGACAGGAATTGGCGGGTACCAATGTCAATGTGATTGAGATTGCACCCCCGAGAGTTGAAACGGGTCTCGATGATGCTCATAAGGAGGTCAGTAATCAAGGCCCACCTGCAATGGCCCTGGATGAATACACGGACAAGACTTTCGAGATTTTGGAAAAGAATAAAGCGAGTGAGTTGAAAGAGGTTGCGGTTGGATTTGCACAGATGGGTGTTGACGCCTGGAGAGGTGGAATTGGAAAAATCTTGGAAAATATGAAAATGGGTGGTTGAACAATGGAATGAAGCTAGAGTGTGATTAACGCGCCGATCAAGCAGTCGAGAGTTGTTGTCCTAGGAGATACATGAGTGATCAAAACCCATCTGAGCCAAAGGCTTTACCTATGCCAAAATGTCCAAGTACTCTCCAAACAATACTAAAGCTCTAGTCGAGCTTGATTTAGTTCAGGGTCTTGCCTGATGCTGTCTTGCTTTGTTGTGCAACCTCGTCGTGCTCTTTAGGAATTGGTTGATCTTGCCCTGATCCTGCCAGTCTGATTTGGCATGGAAGATGTCGCGTGCTGCTTCCTTCTCAAGATCTCTGATAGACCGCTTCCTCCTCAAGGCAGGACAAGCTTGTCCATCTGCACCTAAAAAGCTGTGCTTTGTCAATTGACTTAGTCGGTTGACGCCGGGTGGAAAGTATGAATCGAGGATCTCGTCTATTGCCGTGGCTCGACGATTAATTTCAGCATCTTCCCAATGTACACTCTTCCTGTGGCGCGAACCTAATTCTGCTATTTTGCCACCCTGCTGGTTTGCGTCTGAACTGGAATTGAACATCATGTCGATTAATTCCTCCGTTGACAAGCTAAACATAGGACAACGATTGTCATAGACACTTCCCGAGCTGGAGGTAGGCTTTGTCGAGGTAGTGTTGGTATTTTCAGTAATCGATTGAGGTTGTACGATGAAACGATCAAGACCTAAAAGTGTCGACGAAGGTAGCAAACGTGACTTTGGTGCCTCGCTGGAAGTGACACGCGCACACGCACTCTGAGACGCTGGTCTAGCCGATATTGAGTGTGTCTGCTTGTCATTTCTGGATGTAATGCTACTGGCTGATGTGTCGAAAGTCGGTTCTGCATTGTCAACGGCGTCATAGGCACTTGAATGCAAGAGTGGTTTCGTGGACCTAGTATCACTTTCTGAAGATTTGGCAGTGAAAGTATCACTGGCGCTTGTAATGTAGGAGACATGTCGAGGTAATTGTAAATGTTGCAATCTATTTGATCGGAAGGAACGCGGAGATGTCCTCGATGTACTGTGGGCATTGAACTCCTGTTGTGGTTCAATTTTGCTGGATGTTATTTCTTGCTGTACCTGTTGTGGTGAACTGTGCTTCGCTTCCTCTGCCGAACCACCAGCTGGCTGCGACAAGGGGTCCCAAGTAGAAGCTACTCTATCGAACGTGGATGATGTTCTCGAGAACAGGCTGGATTGAGTTTCACGCTCGCAGCCAGCTGACCTAGCTAGTGAATGCTTTTGTGCCGCCTTGCTCCATTTCTCGTCAAGCAGCAGAGGCACTACACTTGAGGTTGATGGTATCCTTTGAATCGTCGTTGGGTTATATCGTTGGCAAGCGTTTCGATTGTAGGAAGAGGATGGTAGAGTCTGACTCATGGTCGATTCTGATGAAGCAAAAGCCTAGGATTAAGGATCACATATCAACCGCGAAATCGACGCCGGGGCTCAGTAGGATGGTGATAGTTCGAAATTTGACGTTACTACAATTGGCAGGTGTCCTGCAGCCGTGGCCATTATCGTTCGCACCTGCCAGCTTCTTGGGCTCTAGTAAGAAAATGGCAGGTACGAATGGAATAACAGACATCCTCAAGTGTTCATCTTCACTTCAATTCCATAGGGTAGAACTTCCACAGTCTCAGGTCCGCGAAGTTGCAGGCGAGACGACGGTGCATGTAGCGAATAACAAGCTGATATCATCTTGCTCGAAAGGCTTAACGTCCTTATCACGTAGTCGTGCAGCTCTTTTCACGTCTCGCTCTCTTTCACCATGACACTAATATCCTGCTTGCTCTCTCTCACAGTGACTCCGACATCCTGCTTGCCCTCTTCCACTATGATACCAGTCTCCTGCTTTCGTATCCAAGCTGCGTTCCCTGCGGGTTTGCCGATGACCTTGCCTTGTCTTGCCTTTCGAGCGCGATCTGCTTGCTCTTCTGCTTCCTTCGCGATGCCCGAGCTCGCGCGCTTTCCAAAGAGGCGCACTATGGCACCCACAAGCGGAAAACCGCCGTCCCTTGCGTATTGAGATCCGGAATAGGACTGTGTTTCTCTCATCCTGATGCCAGACAGCACTGGGTAGGATCAGCTTCGAAGAGGGCTACTACGTCGAAAGGGAATGAGGCTGTCTCGCGAGTGCTATCGCGACTACAGGGTGGTTCTGGCTCGTCTGGGTATGAGACCGGCGACCATGGCTGCGTGGCTTACTATACAACGATGATGGTGATTACAAGCTACTGGGGCCGTTCGCTTACTATTCGCTATAGACGGAAGGTAGAGCGAAAATCATTAATTATATTACTTAGGCTGCAAGTGTGCTAGGAAATGGACAAGGATTGTTGCACGATCAAAGGACAAGAGTGATGAGACATAATTCGAGCCCAGAATTTGACATTTGTCGTGACGTGTCAGCATTTGCAAAAAGAGTTACAGTTCTTCACAGCACGGTCAGAAGAGCAGGAAACACAGCCACACGGGTTTTTGGACCGTCATAGGCAATACCTTATTTGATGCAGCGCAGAAAAGCCTAGCGTGTTTTACTATCCGAATCGACTGCTGTTAATGTGCCAGTGCCATTACTCTGACCACCATTGACACCACCGCCCTCGCCCTGATCGTCCTTCTTCGGCTTCTTCTCATAAGGCTCTACATTGCCTGCACCAACAGGTAAGTTCCTCAATTCAGGGATCTAGAGACAGTCGGGAGCTTACCTTGCTCGTGCGGGCCACGTTTGGGCATATTGGGGTTTCTGCGCTTCTTCTGCGTTGCTTTATCGGCAGCTTCCGCAGCAGCTGCGGCGTTACGAGCCATGATCTGCTCGACGTACCACATGGCTTGCTCCGTAGTGAGAGGCGGATCAACCCTGATCGGCCGTTCATCTGGTAATGGCATCCGTCCTGGTTGTCCACCTTCGTAGATCGACGCGCTGCCATCGTCATGAACGATTTTCGTTTCCTTGATGGTACCATCTGGGTTAGGCGTCTGAACGAGCATCTTGCAAAGCCAAGGTAACACTTTGTGGAGGCAGTCACTGCGCAAAAGATGTGGTGAATATTTGCTTTTGATGTTTCACGCCTGTGATTGCTAAATTATCATGATTTGCTGTCTGCGATTCCCGGACAAAGTGCTTGTTTGTGTTTCTCATGCCACAACAAGCATCGTAGGCAACATGCAAATTAGTCAGGTCGGTACAGTGTGCATTGTCCAGTCTTTTCTCCTAAAACTTGGTACACCAAGGAGGTGATGATCATCAGACGATACTCTGCCTTCCCTTCCGTGACTATGGGGATTGGTATATCTGGTCGCATCTTGGTCGGAGCTTGTCATGCATGTGCTCGATCATCTGGCAGATTCAATTGGCAGGTATGCGATCGTGTCGTATGTTGATGAAGATTGTCGCCAGGTCTGAAGCTCAACGCCCGTGTTGAGGCTTATGATGGGGTCTTCTTCGACGACCCTTTGATCTTGTCAAAGAGCTTCTTGACCTTGCCGCGCTCTTTTTGCGAGTTCTCTGAACTCTTGCCGTAGACATCTTGATACATTGGCGCTGGTAAGAAGCGCTCGTCGTACTCGGTACCTGGCATGGGGCCTCCGAAAGCAAGTCGATTCATTCCTCCTACGCTATTATAGGGCAAAGTACCGTCTTCGCCCGGACGAACCGTTTCTTTGGATTTAGCGAATTCTTCCAAGGATTTTAGACGGTCTGCTGGTGTCATCTGGTCGACAGCCTTTGCGGAGGTATAGCTCGGAGGGAGATCCATTGCGGTGTTGGATTGCATTACCTACATCGACACTTGTCAATAGGAATCGAAATTTTTCAGGAGAAAGATTTAAAGGACAATGCTGCGATCGTCATCCCGACATTCTTGTTGTACCTGGTTAAGAGCACGTCATAGACCGCACGTGGTCGTTAAGATCGACACATCACTGGAGCGTTTTGACCATGTCGCATCGCATTTGTAAGAAGAGCAATCGCAGCAGTAGTAGATCTCAAGTCATGAGGACCAGCAAGATAGCATTGAAGGCTCCTGAGCACAATGTAATCCGCGAGAAGCCCAGTATGCCGTTCTGACGATTGAGTTGCTTGTAGCTCAAGCAGCACGAATGACAACCAACTGCGATGCCCGGCTTCTGGCAGGATTTCATATCAAGTACGAGTACCAACCGTGTGACACGATGTGAGAGGTTAGGTACATTCTATGAGATCGTATGCGAAAGTGTTTAGGTAGGTGATTCTGGCTTGAGGAAACACGAAATGCGCCGGCGCGCATCCTGCGTCAACGCCAAGAACGCCTACAGATTTGCCTTAAGCACGCCTATTAACGGATCAGCTGATTCGGAGTCGCCTATTGGCTCGCCTAGGTCACACTCATGCTCAGCCTTGTGGATTGCCTCGATTTCACCGAGACGCCATCTTCACATCCTACTAGAAGAACAATCGGATGATAACTCGATGGTTTCCTGTCGGTCGCTATTGTATCAGCTTATGGAGCGGAAATCAACCTTGTGCAGGCGAAGCTGGTTCAGGGGAAGAGGCATTGTTTCGAAGATCGTTCTATAAAGTGATTGATGCTAGTAGTGAGGGTCGTTGGCTCCAACGCACGAACGCAGGAGCCACCTCAAGCAAGTGACAAACAACAAACGAGTAGTAAGCAGCGTTTGTGTTGACTCATTAGCGTGCATCCCTGCACTATGAGTAGTTCGAGCTATTCAACAACTTCTTGCTATCCTTTTACCACCCAGCAAAATTTTACTCCAGTTACAACAAACATACTTCGTGCAAACATGGATATGTTTAGAAAGCTCACCAACCGTAAGGCAAAGAACCCAATCTCAACTTCGAGATCTGGCAGTTTCAGCGACGACAGACCTGTTATGGAGAACAGTCGCAAGAACCTGTCGCCAAACAACGAAGATGCGCCTCCAGCATATACAGTTCAATCTTCTTCTTCGCAAGCGCAAATACAAGAGCAGACAGACTCACCTTATGCCTTCCTAGCACAATTTGACACCGTATTCCTCATCGATGATAGTGGTTCAATGGCTGGTCGCAACTGGCGAGAGACTGCTGCAGCACTCAGCGCAATTACACCAATCTGCACAGAACAAGATACTAATGGTATCGATATATATTTCTTGAATCATCGCAATCCATATGCCAACGACAATATTGGCGCATATACACATGTCACAACGACAGCATCCGTCCAGGAAATATTCACGACAGTACAGCCACGAGGCGGCACACCTACCGGGACTCGTCTCAATCAGATTCTCAAGGACTACGTGGAGGAGTTCGCAAAGAAGCAGAAACAACACCGAGAAGCTTCGGTGAAGCCACTGAACATCATTGTTATCACCGATGGTGTTGCGACAGACGATGTCGAGTCGGCGATCGTGAGCGCCGCGAAAAAGCTCGACAAATTGAACGCAGAGCCTTGGCAGGTTGGCATCCAGTTCTTCCAGGTTGGTCAAGAGTCAGCCGCAGCTGCAGATCTGCGAGAGCTTGATGATGCGTTGGCTGACGTTCATGGCGTCCGAGACATGGTCGACACCGTGCCTTGGAGTGGTATCGATGGAGCTGTGTTGACAGCAGAAAGTATCATGAAGGTCACGATGGGTGCGATCAATCGCAAGCTGGACCGCAAGAAAGTTGGTGAAGGATCGCATCGACGTTAGGTCAAGAAGCTCCTGTCACTGTCCATACGTTCGGGCTACATTCGCTGCTCATCGTTCTTTTCTGTAAGAACAACAACAACTTCTATCCAATTCAGGGAAGACTGTGCTCTCTGTTCAGCAATATGCGTTTTTACTGGGGCATGTGTTCGTTGAGCAACCGGGAGCTTCTATATGTCGAGGAAGTTCTACCATACAACTAGTCAAAGCCTTGGAACACAACTGACGTAAGGTCTACCACTCAGAGTTACCGCTACGAAAACGTGGCTTTACGCCAAGCTGTTTTCGCTAAACAAAGGCTATCCTCGAAATTAAGCGCTGATCGCTTGACCACCCTATCTTTGCCCGCTGCGACAAGTTTCAAGTGATGATGTTCGGGCTGTCAGCAGTCGATGTATACATGTATAAATCTAAAGAACGATCTTCACCTTGTGTATGGCTGCTTCTAATGCAAATGATGCACAACATACGGAAGTGCTGCCGGTTGTCTTGGGAATGGTGGACCACTTGGTTGATAGTTTCAAGGCTGATTGACGTTGATTGGAACGCACCAATAATGTGCTTGTTTTCGACACGCAATCCGGTTTGAGGAGCTATCTTTTCTGCTCCCTGTCCACTCTCTAGCCACTACACCCCCTGCTCACTTCGTTACGCCTCAGCAACTATTCTCAAACAAGCTCTTAAAACTGTCGTGTTTGTGCTCAGCTGTCGAACATGCTTCCCGGACACGGCAAAGCTGCTGTCCCTAGCTCGACTCTTTCCGGACGTTTGAGCATCGGAATATATGACAGGCCAATCGCGCCGTCATACGTGCTCCTGTCAACACGACACCTGGATCCCTCATCCCTGCTTTGCATCAAGAAAATGAACGCTTCAAGGCCTTTGAATCGGTGTCAATTATTTGTGCCACGATATACTTGTGCAAATGACATCTAGCTGAAAGGTAAACCACGTTCCTGATGCGGCTGCACCAAGGCTCGCTGTTATTATGGTACGTACGTCCGCTACTATTCTCGTGTCTTGTCCATCACATCTCACTCGCAGCGCTTCACTTGGCTTGCAATTTGCGTGCGCAACTCACACTTTCCAAACAATTTTCCTAAGCGCCCGACCCATAAACTCGCCCAGTCAAACCTGCCTTGTGTATCGAAGCAATACTATCATACCATTGGTCGGACCTTCCAAACCAGCATCTCGCAATCTCAAACACGCGCGCTGCGGCTCTTGACGCTCTAGACGTTCTCCTCCTGTGTGAGCCTCTGTCTCAAGATCAAGGGTCTTGGTTACGAACGACCAATTGCTTACGAGCATAACATCTCAGCCTCGAACGACTGCTTTGCACAATCTCGGCTTCGAGGCTAGACTCCACAACTCCATCTACACAATATTCCAGGCCTTAAGAATTCGTATCTGCACGATCTTGAATTCGAAAGCCTGCTGTTATCAACCCGTACACGAGAGCCTGGTGCTCGATATATCACGAATTTCCTTGTTTTGTTTTGCTTTATACACATTCATTGAATTGTTCTTTGGTCGTTTGCACTTGAAAAGTCGTTCTGTCACTCGCTGTGTATTGTCGGTTTGAAATTGCAATATGGCGCCGACTACACTCGTTACGTTCAGAATTCGAGCCCCGGCAGGCTGCCGGACTTTGGAGCTATTTGGATCTTGGGACAACTTTACAAGAGGTTATCAAATGAGCAAGGATTTGCAAACCGGTTCGCAGTACTGGTCTGGGTGTTTCAACTTCTCCAACATCATATGTGATGGGCGCCCCGAGGAGCACATATCAAGGAATGGCGGATTGAAGATGGGCGGCACTTACTGGTATTATTACAAGGTGGATGGTGTGACAGATCTGCACAATGTTTGCGAACGGGCTACCACAAACTGTCCGCTCATGCCAGGTCAAATCGTTAACGTCTTGAACGTGCCCTACGCGATCAGCGGTAACAGGTCGCGCAATGCTAGTGCTGATTCGACAAGCTCTGAGCGCCGGACGATGAACCCCGAGGACAGATTTCTCAACCCTAGACCAGCTCCAGCAAAACCAGATCTGCTACGTGTAAGGACGTCACCCGTTATCAACGACTTTTCAGACAATGATTTAACACCTATGAGAGAAACGCCCAACGCATCCAGATTTCTTCGATTACCTAAGAAACCTTCTGTCGATTCTAACTTAGCTGTCTCCCCGGCTTCGAATATAGCCGATGGCTTGAGAGCAGCATTCAAGATCCGTGTCGCACGATCACACAGCCCTGAAAGCCTTGATCATACTCATCGCAGAGCCGCCTCCGCTGATCGATCTGGCAGAGGCAGGAACGTTCAGCGTGATGCAGAGCGCTTCAAGATACCAGCCAGAGGTCTTATGCTGCGATCTGCTTCTGAAGAGGCAGTACCTACATTGTCCTTTGAACAACGTCGTAAGCAAAGAGTGGAAGCGAGACACAACAATTCTCCACGTAACGGTTCTCCCAATACGAGTCGACTGCCGCCCGAAAACCTCATTCTAACGAAGTCGAATCATGCAACATTGGATGTTCTGAGGGAAGAGCCGATGTCTAAAGAGCCTACACCGATAGAAGAAGAGGCTCAGGTCATACCGGATATCAAGATTGAGCCTGATCTGGAGAAGCGACTGCCTACATTGCCGAACACACCTTCATCTGCTTACCCACCAAGCATGATTGAAGCATCGCCACACCGAGGTTTGCCTTTAGATTTGGAGCAGCTGAACAGCCATTTCTCTGCTACCACTATCGACACTGATGCTGGACCTTTGAGCATGGCTTTCAATGAGCAGAGTCGCTTCTCGGCATGGACAACGTCGACCACAAATTCCACAATGTTCACAGACATGTCTGCACCGCCATTGCCAAAGATGCCCGAGCTTTACAGCATCTCGCAGCAACAAGACAGTCCTCTCAGCGATGTCTTCCTCCCATCTTCTACAAGCGTGGCTAGCATGGCTTCAAGCATTAGCACAACACCTTCAACATCTATCCTTGACACAGATACTGAGTTTGAGGATATTCCCAGTTCTGCCAACAGTCGTGGTGCTGAATATGCCCACGATCAGTTACAGCATTACAGTCTGCCAGAGGACGATTATAGTTCTCAGATCACAATAAAACCTCCGCAAATTATTACCGAAGGTCATCCTGGCCAACCTCATTCAGGTGTAAAGCAGCCTGAGATTGTTCATTCTGAGAGTATGCAGCGTCTTCTGGAGGAGTTGAGTTATTTGAGCGATATGATACAGCATTAGAATAATGTAATAATAGATCAAAAGTTAGCAATTGTTCGAGTGGTTGGCTGCATTCCAGGACATTAAGAAAAGACTGGAAAGCAGGTCCATGAAATGAGTTGAACCTAGTCAGAGTTGCTGCATAGCCACAGCGATCTACCAGAGGATGAAAACCCATGTACATAATAAGTCTGTGCTCGAGGTCTCATTCTTGAATATCAAGGACGTGTACTCCACCTTCCGACTGCTCGAAAAAAAATCCAGCAAATCGCGTGGAAACGGGCTGTCGCTTGCCTGAGGCAACAAAACACGTACTTTCGTTCCTCACAACTCGTACGTGAAGGACAACCAGTGAATGGCCATATCCCGTATTCGCGTTGTCCGACATTCTCAAATTGACCACGCTTATATGTGTGTCGTACTTTTATGAGCACTGTAAGATGCATGATATGTGACATAGTCTTCCACGTGAAAGTGAAACACGTGCAGCTACAGACCTGATCTCCGAACACGTTACTCAACACTGGTACTCTGAGCCATCATTATTCTGGTCGTTTATGCTTACCTCTCCGTCAAAATGCAGCTAATCAGCACCAACATCTTTCCAGTGGCTATCGGCCATTCCTCTCGCAAAAATGAAGGTGAGACACATTTCGGGGTCAAATATTGCCCAAGCATGGACTTGGTGGCAGTGTTCCCGAAGACGGTACCTTCGGACCAAGCTATTGACGCTGTGATTGCTAGTGAGGCAAGTGAAGACGATGCGTACTATGGTGAGGACGAAGACGAAGTTCTTGTGGACGTTTATCGACTCAATGGCCAGAAGGTCTTCACGATAGGCATCGATGCCAAGGGCGGTGCTATTGGTGTTTCGGACATTGAATGGAGAGATGATGGAATAGTGCTTGCTATTGCAACCACGGACAACAAGGTTAGATTAGTCAACAGCTTCAGCGGAAAGATTGTGCATACATTTGCTTCAACTTCCTCTTCGGGCACAAGGAACAGCAGTAAGGTTCCTGCATCACCGAATGCAAAAAGAAAATCTTCATCGCGTGACCAGACACCGAGAAAGCGGCGATGTATACCTACAACCATACACTACTCGACACATTTTTTAGATCGGAAGACAGCACAGACACAGCTTGACACGGTCGACAGGAGATCTGCTACCGATCTTGACGACTTGCTTGGCTTGCATGCTGATGTCCAGACACTGCTCAAGCTGAAGCCAGACCTTCCAAGAGCGATTGCCAATATTGACGTCGAGCAATATCTACCACGACTTGCTACACTGCCTGCCAATGGTTTTGGCGAAGAAGATGTGTTCTCGAGTCGCACTTCGATTGACGCGATGTTTCATCCTTCCAGTGAGGCCGGCAGATACATGACTGACATAGTGACCGTGGCAGAAAGCGATGCGCAGCTCCATATTCGCATATTTGACTTCTTCGAGGTTGGCGATATAGACCTCAACCATGCAGCACATATACCGAAAGGCTGTCATTTGACGCAGGTACGACAAATAGCTAGTCATCCTCTTTCACACAAAATTAGTCTACTTGTCGACGAGGCTTCGGATGGTCCGCAAGGAGCTTTGCATCTACTCGAGCTCGAATTGAAGCTACTGGAGCAATCCTCTTTAGCTTTGCCAGTTGTGGCTACCAAGTCGACCCAGCTACACAATATCATTAGATACCTCCGACAGATAGAGTCACAACTAGCTCGTGAAATCAAGACAGCCTTCGATCTTCCTGCTCGCTTCATTCGTACTCTTGAGGAAGACCTCAAAGAACAAGACAGCGAAGGCAGTACGTTCCAGACCTCTGCATATCATGCGTTGCTTACTGGCGAGGTCTCTGGCAAATTCAAAGAATGGCTAACTGAGGTTCTTGGGGAACGAGGAGCGAAGAGATGGGACAAAGCAGTCTCCGATTGCCTTGACCTGGTGCGCAGACTGATCAACGAGAACTGGAATCCCGCTGTCGAGCGAGCTGGAGTCGTTGTGTCAAGGCTAATGGGACTGGCACTAGCTGACAGGACCTTTGGAATCGACACTGGCATCCTAGATCGCCTTAGAGACACGATCGATGTGATGGCAGTCCTTGGCGAAGACATGCTCAGAGACACCATTGCAGAGATCACTGGCTTCAACGCTTTCATGAAGTGGGTGAAAAGAGAAGTCGAGATGGCCGGCCTCGAAGATACCAGTGAGAGGCTCGAAGAGATACGCGAGATCACCGATCACCATGAGGTCCGAAAGGTGACAAAGTACATTGCTGAAAGGCTGCATAATACCTCTGTAAAGAAGTACACACAAGACAGTGGCTTGCTTATTGAGGAGAAAACTGATGGCTCGAGCTTTTACGAGACATTCAAGGCTGCCCGTAGAACGGGTGTGCCTGTGAAAATGCCATATTCGCTCAAGACGTTGACTGATCGGATTGCTGAACAGTGCAACAAGTTGTTCAATCAGGTCGCTGAAAAGCTTCAAGCTCAAGTACAGATCAGCTATATCGCTGCGCTAGACAACGTACTGGATGCAGACATGCTCGAGTGCAGAGTGAGGCAGACCACACCGGACCAGAAAGGTGGCGAGGACCTGATTGAGCCTATCGCGGTGGGTTGTCGCCAAAATGAAAATGCTGTCAATTTCTGGTTGCTGCAGAAAGGTGTAATCAAAAGGCACAAGCAGGAGCTCAAAGACACAACGAAGGTACTCGATCTTAAGGTCGTTGACGACACGGAAATACTGCTCCTTGTGACACATTCAAGCCAGCTGAAAATTATCAGCATAAGTCTTGCAAACGTAGGCAAGTCAGAAGCTGCAGGCCAGATCACAAAGCATGTATTTGGAGGGAAGGATGATGCGTATATTCGAGCTGGTTTGCAGCCTGCGAAACTCGAAATCAATGGGCGCAAAGGCAGGCGAACTGCGACCGTGCTTGACGAACAAGGTCGTGGTTATGGGGTGTTCGACTTAGACACTGGCGGATATGATGGAAAGAACGAGATCATGGCTGGGTAACCATACTTGATCTTCACAATGCTTTTCCAGAGCTTGTACGCATGAACAGAACTAGTACGTCCAGGCAGCTCACTTCGAGTGTATTATCTGGTGTTTGTGACCACAAGCTATTCCCTATATGTTCTTTCCAGTGCGAGAGAGTTCAAGGTTCTTAGATAACGATCTGCCTGGAAATTGCTTCGCTCGAGTCTGAATTTAGATAGGCGTCTACATGATTTCCTCGTAGTTGCAAGTAGGCATAACTTTATGCGCTATGCAGCCTTAGCGCTCGCCCTAGCAGCGCAGCCAGACCCTGAAAATTAGGCAAGAGCCAGCAGCCGCGCCCACATCTGCAAGTGCATACACCGCAATCACCGCAATCAATCGCTGCACGAAATAAAGAACGAACATCATTTCAGAAGTGCCTGTGCAGCCTTTTTCTTTGTTATTCTTCTAATAATTTCTTCCTGCGACAATTCATAGAAGTTGAACAAACGAGCGCAGCTTCTTCACCTTCCTTGCGCTCGGGTAAAGTCCTTCGTTCCTTAACAACAAGCCCGCGAGTTGATCCCCTTCGATCAAATCTGGGACCACGACATATTGACATATTTGCGGTCAAATTCTTGAGCGGTTGTTCGCTCTCTTCCGTGTTATTCTGATCTGGTTGACGAGAGTCACCTTGTTACAGGATGGACGTCAACCAGGTTCTGCAAAATACCTTATCTCCTGGTATGTAATTACGAACACCCTGGTTCACACACAGGGACTAACATTATGTCCAGATGACACGACCAGAAATGGCGCCGAACAGCAATTGCAACAGGCTGCCCAAGCCAACTTTGTAAGTATATACCACTCATTGCTGCTAGAGATTATAGTTGATTGGTGTCTAGTCTGAATATCTATCCGTTCTATCCCGCGAGCTCGCCAATGATAGTGGACTGCCAGGAACAAGACAAGCTGCTGGTCTGGCGCTGAAGAACGCTTTCGCTTTCCGTGATGTATCTAGGCTGCGAGAGGTGCAAGCACGATGGCTGCAAGGTGTAGACCCCAACATCAAGAAACAGGTCAAGGAGTCTGCTCTTTCGGCATTCAATGCAGAGTCAAAAGCCGTTGCTAGCTCGGCTGCACAACTAGTCGCAACTATTGCGTCCATCGAGCTTCCTCAGAACGAATGGCCAGACCTAATGCCCACGCTTGTGACCAACGTCGGTCAAGGCTCAGAAAAACTCAAGCAGTCCAGCCTGACAGCCATAGGCTTTATCTGCGAAAGTGATGATGCTGATCTCCGCGAGGCTCTTATCATGCATTCAAATGCCATTCTCACGGCTGTCGTGCAAGGTGCGAGAAAGGAAGAGACGAATAACGAAGTCCGTAAAGCTGCTCTACAGGCGCTCAGTGATGCTACCGAGTTTATTCGCACGAATTTCGAAAACGAGGGTGAGCGCAACTACATTATGCAAGTCATTTGCGAGGCTACACAGTCAAATGACACTGATGTGCAAGCTGGTGCCTTCGGCTGCTTGAACAGAGTTATGGGACTTTACTACGATAAGATGCGATTCTATATGGAGAAAGCTCTGTTTGGTTTAACAATTGCAGGCATGAAGAGCGATACCGAGGATGTTGCAAAACTTGCAATCGAGTTCTGGTGTACAGTATGCGAAGAGGAAATTAGCATTGAAGACGACAACCAGCAAGCACAGCAAGAAGGCTCCAGCGAACTTCGTGCGTATTTCAACTTTGCCCGGGTAGCCTCAAGAGAAGTCGTTCCAGTGATATTACAGCTCATGACGAAAGTCGAAGAAGACGACGCGGATGAGGAGTACAATGTTGCCAGAGCAGCATATCAGTGCCTACAGCTCTATGCTCAGACTATAGGATCTGAGTTGGTTCCTATGGTGCTACAATTCGTGGAGGCTAATCTGCGAAACGACAACTGGCAATACCGAGATGCTGCAGTCGCTTCTTTTGGTGCAATCATGGATGGTCCAGAGGCAAAAGTTCTGCATCCTATTGTGGAGACAGCACTACCTGTTATGATCCAGATGATGAAAGACAGCCAGCTCCAGGTACGAGACTCTGCAGCCTATGCTCTGAGCAGAGTATGTGACTACTGCTACGATTCTATCGACCCTAATACTTACCTCCAACCACTGATGGAGGCACTCTTCGAAGGTATGATGAGCAACCCGAAGATGGCATCGTCGTGCTGCCTCGCCCTGCTCAACCTTGCAGAGCGGTTCGTTTCGGAAGATAACGCAGAGGCTAATGCGCTCACACCGCATTTCCAGGCTAGTGTTCAGGCTCTTCTCCAGGTTACAGACCTGCAACATGGCCAGTCCGAAGACACGAACAAAGTACGAACAGCTGCATACGAAGTGCTCAGCGGTTTCATCACAAATGCTGCTAACAGCAGCTTGGGTCTTGTCAAGGAATTGGTACAAGTCATCACTGGACGATTGGAGCAATCACTTCATCAAGCTCGTAACCTGGTGAGCATAGAGGAGAAGTTGGCACTCGAAGAAATGCAGATCAGTCTTGCTAGTGTGCTACTTTCTATCGTACAGAGACTCGAGCACAACATCGCCGATCAATCCGATAGGATCATGCAAATCTGCATTGAGACATTGAATGCTACTGGGAACACAGCTGTACCTGAAGTCATTTTTCAAATCGTTTCAGCTTTGTGCAATGCTCTCAACGGCGACTTCCTCAAATACATGGACTCGTTCGCCCCATACCTCAAGGCGGCTCTCACAAACCAGGAAGCACCAGATATGTGCTCATTGGGCATCGGCCTAGTCAGTGATATCGTACGAGCACTGGAAGACAAGGCTCAACCATACTGTGATGGGTTTATGAACGATCTCCTCAATAACTTGAGGTCCGATAAGATTACTAATCAGCTTAAGCCACCAATTCTCGAGACTTTTGGTGATATTGCTTCAAATATTGGACAAGCATTCGAGACTTACCTCACAGTTGTTGCTCAAGTGTTGCAGCAGGCTGCCACAGTGACCGTGGCCAATGATGTGTCCTATGATATGCTTGACTATATTGTATCACTCAGATCAGGCATAGCTGATGCATGGGACGGCATCATTGTCGCCTTCAAGGGTACTCAGAGAGTCAACCTTCTGCAAGCTTATGCTCAAGGCATCTTCCAGTTCTTACAGATCGTCGCCTCAGACGGCAACCACAACGAGGGTCTGCTCAGAGCTTGCATGGGAATCATTGGGTAAGTTTTCAGAGGCTACTTTGAAAGGATGACACTAATTGAAACAGCGATTTGGGCGAAGCTTTTCCTGATGGTCAACTTGCTGAATTCTTCCGAGCCGATTGGCTTACGAAGCTTGTCAAAGAGACACGTTCGAGCCGCGATCACTCTCAACGCACCGTCAGCGCCGCCAGATGGGCACGAGAGACCATTAAGCGTCAGACTCAGCACCAAGGTAATCTCATGACTGCTTCTTGAGCCCGACGCCTCGAGTATACCTTATGTTGCATATTTATATCCCCCCACAGGGATATCCTCCTCTACGTCAACTTTGTAATGTTGCGTCTCGACTAATGCGTGGCAAGGCCTTTAGCACAGCTTTCTTGGGTGTCCAAACAGCAATTCGTTCAGCAACGTCCACGACGGCCTTAGACTGCCAGATGTACCACCTTTCGATATCCCGAGCCCACCGTTGAGTCCAAAGAAACGATTTGCCTCTGATGGTGTCGGAAAAGAGCGTCAAAGCAAGCACTACAAGCCCTAGTCTGGCCCGCTATCCCTACGAAAAGTGGCATACGGCACTGGCGAATTGCCCGATAACTCTGCCATCTCTACGAACCATCGAGCCGTGCAAGATTACCATTGAGTCGATGCTGAGACTCTATTGAATCGCCATACCAAACGAAGGCCTTACCTCGTCACCTCATCGATATGACCAGCACAGGTTTTGCATCAAGCATGCCCTGGTCAATCCAACCCAAGCAGTATAACCAGATCGAAAAACGACGACGAGTCGATTATTGATACCCAATCATGTATACCTCTAGAGGCAATGGACTCTGGAGGTGGAGAAAGAGAAGACAAAGAGCAACTTAGAAGAGGCGTGAGTGTGGGAGGAATTTTCGGATCCATAGCGATGTATGCCCCAGTTTATGTAGGATCCAAAATTCGATGTTATCAGCAGGCCGAGAGACAAATCATGTATCTAGTGCTCGATCTTGGTATTGCTGCTGACAGAGAACAGGACAAGATACTGACATGTGCGAACCGGTGCGAGGTACCACTCTGTTTGTTATTAAGGTCAGTCCTCCCTTCTACTCACTTGCTCACTTCGGGTGGCACTACTGAGCACTTTGCCCGTCTCAAAATTTAAGTGCCTTCAAATCCAGGCATCAGTGAATTGTACTTGCAGGTGACCTCAAGTCCAGTAGCACCCGTAAAACGGCGATCAGTCCTTTGGAAGTAGAGCTTTGTCGCCTTAAACCCATGCCTAAGATAAAGGGCTTGCTAGCAGTGCCATCAAATTTACTGCACTCGAAATCCTTCATATCCGATCTTTGCCTGCCCTTCTGCTTCTTAATGCAAAACACTTTTCTTGCCTTTGCTGGATCTATCGCTCGATGTAGCCCACGAGAAATTGAGCAATGGTTCGTCTTCAAGTGATTTCGGGTGGTCAGACCGGGGTTGATACCGCTGCGCTGCTTGCCGCTGAAGCTTTCTCTTTCCCCATCAGTGGTTACGTGCCTAAAGATTATACGAACGAGCTCGGTGCTTATGGCATCGCAGCACGGTTCTGGCCTTGCCTAACATTGACTAACACGATAGAGTCCGCCTTGCGAACAGAATTGAATTGTAGAGATGCAGATGGTATACTAACACTACTTAGAAATGAGGAAGCAAGCACGAAGGTAAGCGAAGGAACTCAGCATGGTATTGATTATGCGCGCAAACTTGGCAAGAATGAGCATCAGTTCTGCTTCGTTGACTTGGCAGCTTCGTACTTACGCGATGAGGTGGTACGAGTGGTTAAGTGGATTACTGACATGAAGATCGTGAAGTGTGCGATTGGGGGACCACGGGAAAGTGAAGTTCCCGGGATCGAGAGTGAAGCCGACGCGTTCTTGCGCGAAGTCTTCAAGTGGCTCAAGTCGTGACGCGGATGTTGCGAGTGCAGGTCGATTGACGCGTCGAGGCGCGTAAACAAATATGGTGCTGACCCGCATGAAGCTGTATACTCGAATTCCGAAGTTGTGCTCTGCTTGGGTGTCTTCTCTTCAACACTGATACGAGAGGGACACGGAGACATTGAGTTTGTACAAGTACAATGAAGTCATCTATGCAGCTTCATGGACTGCAATCACTACCATCTCCTAGCATGCCAGAAACTCCACATACAGCTGCACAATCGGAAAAGAACACACTAGGCGTATATGGAGGAGGAATGGACCACGGTACCTTCAATCACGACTTGTCGATTCCCGTGAATGACGCGCAGCAAGAGGTTATCCCTGAACCAGCATACCGACTAGATCAGCCTATCTTCCCAGATCAACAACTACAACAACCTGGTATCTACGTCTGTAACATCTGCACTGCACGCAAGCGTAGATTCCTCTACGTCGCTGATGCTCATGGTGGCATTTACAGCTTACAGACACATATTCGAGATAAGCATCAAATTCTCGATTATAGACCACACGTGCAATGGGCCGGCTTTCTACGAGAGGCAGATCAGGCGCTACGGGTCTTGCAAGTGTACTACAGGTGTGCAGTATGTCCTTCTGTGGACACAACCTCAACTCAAACGATTGTTGAGCATCTGAGTGACAAGCATGGCCAGGAGTTCTGCGAAACTATACAGAATGAGATACTACGCACAAAGGTAAAGTGCCAGAACGACGGAAAGGTCACCAAGCAGATGAAGCGAGATGTTCACCAAGCTTTGGTCATTTCGTCAGGGAAGGGTGTTAGACCACTATTGGTGTTTGATGCCGAAGGCAAGATTCGGAGCTGGGGAAATGTGAATAATCCTGTACACAGTGAGGATGATGAAGAAGAAACACTCTCCACGAATTCTAATTCGGCACCAATGCCTATGTTAACAGCACCTTTCGTGCTTCCACACAAGGAAAGCGAGAACTTCATGGCGAAGTGTGAGGCGGTGATCGAGTCTCGAGACCTCGTCCCGGAGCCAGTACCTCAGTACAACGACGCCAATGTACCAGCTACGGCAGATTACGACTCGTCAGGAATTACGGAAAACTCTATCAACGAGACTTCTTTCACAACATCAAGCGACCTCAACACATCCGTAGGTTTTTTGTCAGGAGAAGGAAAACTACCAGCCATCGACACGACAGATCCAGTCCAGCTTGCTATTGTGAAAGCAATCGGCTTTGATTTTAGAGGACAATAACAAACAACAATTTCGAAAGCTATTCATTTAGTTGCATGTTTTGATGGGAGGTGCGAGATGGCAACTACGTGTTACGATGGGCGATGTTTATCTGCTAAGAGTATACAACTATGCTTTGTTCAGCGGCATAAATCGCAGTTTCTCGTTGGTATAAAAATGGTAGTTGTTGCAAATAACTCAGTAAGTACTTTCTTTCAACCAATGTCTAGCATAAATCCACTCACAGCAGATGGTAGACCAAAAGTTTGGGCTTGTGTTTTGTGCATCAAATTACCCAAATTCATATACCTTTCTGAAAGTGATGGCAAGGAACGTTCGCTCGAGCGACATGTTAAGGAAGAACATCCTGGGCATGACTACACGAACGTTTGCGATTGGCATGGTTCGATCGTGTGTGGTGACTATATCGAGCAGAAGCAACCAAGGTACCATTGCAAGAAGTGCCCTCCCAATGCTTTGTATGTCCTACATGACGAGTCGAAAAAGGAGCTTCACGGCAATGACTGGCACCCTGGTCCAAAAGCGAGGAATGACTGGACGACATCCAACAAGACTCACATGATACCATTAGCCGTTAGGGACGATATGTTCAATGATGTGAAGGAGATCAGTGCGTTACCAGGAGAGATAGGTCCTTTCAAAGTCGTTGACAACAAAATTGTGCCGCGAACGTTCGAGTCAGGGTCTACTAATTCACTCAATTATATCGAGCCACATCAAGGATCAAACCGACCTCTCTCCATGATGTCTGTACCCATTCTGACGCCTGAAATAGCACCAACACAGCAAGCTGGAGGTGGCAATACTGTATCCCTGCTACCACTTCGAGGACCTCACTCTGATGTCTTCGAAAGCCGACCTCCAGCTTCGACTACGCTTCCTCGTTTCAATATAACACCGGAAAGAGTGCTTGCTCAACAAGCAGGATTTGCAGATGCAGCATCGGTGCCTTCACATCCTCAAATCAATGCTTACAATACGCGACCAAGCAGTACTCAATTGGGTCTGGCCTCAGATATACAGCCGCCGCTCCATCTACTAGAGACAGGAATCAGCCCATCTCAGCCGCCGAATCTGTATTCCGTATTCAGTCCAATGTTTCCTTCCTTAGGTAGTGGTATCAGCACAAATCATCCGGCATACGAACAGAGTCGACTCTCAGCACAACGACATCAGGCTCAAACGTACCCAATGCCATACCAGAACGAACCTCAGCAAGGCCATGAAAGCCTCATGACGCCAGAGATGCGTGAATTTTATCAGCGTTCGGTTGCCCAACAGCAACAAGCATTTGAAGCGGAAGCAGGCCAATCTCACCAAGCTGGACCACAGTTTGATCAACCCACATATATCCCAGAGTCCTTAAATTGGCGTGATAGAATGTTCTTGCCAGCAACTACGTATCAACGTCCACCTTACTTACACTTCACCGAAGACCCATCTAGCACTGTCCAGCCAACTGCATCTACCTCAAGCAGAATTGTGCCTGCCCAGCAAGGTCAGCAGCTATATTATCGCCCATACTCTTACACTAGTGACTCACCACTCGAAGAAGAGCGCTATTGTACTGATCCTGCGAACTGGCATCCTGATGATCGCGAGTATCACGCTCAGACTGAGCTAAACACGACTCATACTCAAACACGCGATGCCACGACGAGTCGTGCACCGCAGTTCATTGCACGTGTTGATGCTCAGCGTGCACACGAGCGTGAAATTGAAAGTCGGAGAAGGTATGGACTATGGGATGGGAGCGCTGATGGCAACGGACAAGAGGAAGCTTCTGAAGGATATGAAGGAGCTCAGTAAACATCGCAATCAGTTAAGCTACCATTGCGAAATTCGAACGAAGGTCCATGAGGTTGTACGAATGGATGTGTTTGGGAGAAGTATCATAACGAGTGGGAAGAGTTTCCGGAGAGGTTTCCTTGTGCTCGGAAATCTTGCTTAGTTTTGGCTATGACAGGGCCAATATTACGAGCAAGCACATTTGTGTACGAAAGAATGGTGAATTGATGCTGCAGAGGATGGTTTGATTTCCGAAGAAAGGTGTACGGCTTCTGATCGTGGACTGATACTCGTTAGAGTATTGTTCGTCTAACGGGCTGGTGTCGTGTCATGCGCATGTAATCTCGATACTGTTATGGTAGAGCTGAGATACAGGATTTTCTTGCCCAAAGTCTGAGGGAGTCTTTAGTGGTAGACGAGCAATGTCGCCCACATTGCCATCGTCCTATCATTAATGTGTCGACGATGTAGCGAGTCAGTCTCTGAGCATGATCGCGAAGAAAATCGGTATTTTGATTAACTCGTGTTGTCTGCTTTCTTACTCCAGCTCCTGAGTGGAGCCGACGCCTATACCAAATTGACGCGCAGGGCCAACCAAACGCAGCCTGAGTTTGTGCTCTTCGAACAACATCATTCGCATCCTTATGTTCTTGTCTGTCTGCTTGTGTAATATTAGAGGAGTTTCACTTCTGCTTCACTTCCACCGCGCAATAAAACCAGCATCATGGCGGATGCTGAATCAAGATCCGAGTCGCCCTTGAGCGATATAGGCTCGGATGCCTTCTCAGAGGACAGATCCCTTAGACTGCGGTCGCCGTCGAATGCGTCAGAAATGTCAGACGTCTCAGAAGAGTCGGCGACAGCATCGAGTGCTACACCACGAACTAACGAAGCTCGACCTACGAAACGGAGACGACTGGGGGACTACGATCATCCCACGCCTCAGTCAAGTAGCAGGTTGCGACCAAGATCACCTTCAGGCTCAATATCGAGCGACAGTGATGGCTCTGTGCCAAATTCACCATCTTTCGCCCATCTTGGACCTACACATCCTTTGAGCACAGCTTATGCAGCTGCTCAAGCCAATCCTAATGACCCAGAGAGCGCAGATTATACTCAGGTGACGACATGTCAGTGGGCAGACTGTCCCGAGCCAGAGCAAGGGAACATGGACAACCTCGTAAATCACATCAACGAAATACATATACCACCCAGACAGAAAAAGTATTTCTGTGAATGGAAGGGTTGTACGAGACAGTCAGCAATTCATGGTTCAGCTTATGCCCTGAAAGCACATATGCGCAGTCACACGAAAGAGAAACCCTTTATGTGCCAAGTTCCAGAGTGCGACAGGAGCTTCACTAGATCTGATGCTCTTGCGAAGCACATGCGCACAGTCCACGAAACGGAAGCTCTAAGACCGAGTGATCCTGTACCTAGGGGACATTCAGGAGGTATCTCTGCGATTGATGCGAAAATGAATGGAACTGCAGCGACTAGTCTCCTAGGCAGGAAGCTCAAGCTTACATTCAAGGGCAATAAAACACCTTTAGGAGCAGATATGATAAGCTCGCACGATCCGAAAATTGAAGGTGGCATGCCTGCCTTGCCAACGGTTACTACAGCACTAGCGGCTGGTTTGCAGAATCCAGAGTTAGCTCAACTCGAGCCAGAAGAGGCACGAGATCCAGGTTTAGAACGAGCTGTCGACATAGACTCTGTACCTTTCACATTACCGGTTGATCCAGGTTATTACCCACCTGAGATCTATCATGACATGGAAGATTACGAGTGTGGCCTGCCGCCCAGTCAATGGTTTCGACTTTTGAGACGACAAATAAGATGGGCACAAGAGGATGGCAGAAGCCTGGAAAAGGAGCTCAAGGAGATGAAAGCCAGGACGGATGATCTGCGTGGGAATCCAATCACAAGAAGTGCTGCTGACGATGACGAGGCCCGTGATCTATTGAGGAAGGACGAATGGGTCATAGTTAACAATTTGCTGGATCGCATTGCAGGCGCTGAGCTTGCAAGTGCAATGCAGAAGCTAGACCCTAATTCCGTATACCAGAATGGTGAGCTACCCAAGGCCGAGGATCTGGGAAAGGAGGGGATCTATGAAAAGGTGCGGTCACTGCCATACTGGCAGAAGCATTATGGACACGTTCTCGAGGCTCCAAAATTGGATGATGCGACTATATAGAAGGCAGCAACTGGACGAACGTGTCGTTCAGCGGCAAACACACAGATTTGTGTTGGCATATTATCTGCGGGATACTCAGTGAGTAATATGGCCTCAATGTTTTCACTCAGAGTGCGCATACACGAGTGTCCAACACATTTCAGGCAAGCGTGACCTCAGACCCACCTAAACTAAACTCGCTTGCGACTGCTGCAGATAATTTGACCTCTGATACCCCATATTTGCTTCGTACAGAAAACAGCTTTGTCAGATATTTCCGCTAGAGCTCGAAGTCTGAGAACAATGTCTTACTATATAGAGCTGCGTTTAGTATTCGGAATGACCATGCTCGCGCGCAGGCCTTCAAATTACATATGAGGTTGACCAGGGCCGCGAACTCAAAAGCCGGGCTCGCACAGTTTGCGGGGTGATCCGCCGACGTGCAGCTTGGTCTGTGCAACATGGTAGCTCGGCTTAGACGAGTCCAAGACATAGTCTCAACATTACATTGGTGTTCGAAATCGGCTCATGAGGACTTGACGGAGAAAGAGCATGTTATTCTCGAAAACAGTAACCAAACACTTTCATAATCGAAAGCGATCAGGCTCATTCTCCCGATGCAGTGCCGAACATGTGCTTTACGGATACGCCCATCGCGTGTTGGGATTGGTGAGAAGCTCGCGCGCACAAAGCTTACGGTGATAGCGTTTAGATCGGCTGTCATAACCAATTCTAATCGTGCTCGTCATGCAGGCAAAAGTCCAGGCTTGCTGAATTCTACGTTCAACGGTTATTGGGCTACGCGATCCAGCTGAATTCGCAGTCAGACTTGCCTGTCGCAGTTCGTGCAATAGTCAAGATGACTTTGGCTTCTTGTGCATCGGCGTCAACTATCGTGGGCATTGCTAACACTCGAGATTTCTCAACATCACAATGATAGAGCCAGACCAGACTTAAGCACCCTTCTCAACCCCGAGCGGCCCTCGAAGTCGACTCAAGATGGTCGCCAATCGAGGGCCAGTGACCTTTGGCGTCACAATCGCAATGCTTGTACTTGCAACCGTCTTCGTTGCAGCACGATTTTTCACTCGCATACGCATTGTGCGATCAGTCAAGCAGGATGACTGGTGGATACTAGCAGCATGGATTTGCGCCGTGGGCTTCTCTGCCGCAATATGTGTTGGAGTTTCAGATGGACTTGGAATGCATTGGATGGACATACAGAGTGTCAACAAAGACAACTTTCGAAGAGCTCAATATGCCTATTCCATCCTTTACAATCCCTGCCTGATGTTGACCAAAACCTCGATTATCGTCTTCTATCTTTCAGTAATGAGCAAAGATGCGGATCCTATCTTCAAGTGGTGCGACTGGCTCACATTGGCTGTGGTCAACATAGCTGGACTTGCCTTGACATGCCTCAACATTTTCCAATGCCGACCCATTTCTGCTGGATACACTTATCCTGCACCTGATAATGCACATTGCACGGACATCGTTACGCTCTATTTATCCTCCGCTCCGGTCAACATCATCACAGATCTCGCTCTCCTCCTGCTGCCTATGCCAATCCTCACTGGATTGAGGCTTCCTCGCAAACAGAAGATCATTCTTATATGCACGTTCAGTGCCGGTATATTTGTGGTAGTGGTCGACATCGTGCGAATTGCGTATCTACAAAATGCCTCGGCAGATCGCCTTAACACACAGAACACTGGCGAAGGTGTCACAGCGATAATCGACAAGTCGGACTTCTCATGGGATGCAAGTCTGAGCTTCATGTGGAGTGCGATTGAGGTCAACGTTGGGATCGTTTGCGCTTGCGTGCCAAGCCTGAAAGCACTCTTCCTCAAATTTGCTCCGAACTTCATCAAAGACAATGATACCCAGGAGATAAGCCCAGGGCTGAGTATCGATGAAACCGAAAAGCAGGCACCGCTTGACACGCATAACACTGATATAAATGTTATTACCCATCCTGCAGCATTTCGGAAGCCGGCCGTTGCAGAGTACGAGGGAGATGATGATGGTGATTTCATGGGCTTTCTCAATATGCTAGCGGAAGAAGATTCGAAGCGGAAAAGATTGCCGAGAAAATCATCTATCACAAATCGAACTCTATCTCGAACTCCTACGGCTATTTCAACGACTTCGGAGTTCGATTTCGTTAAGATGGATCGCGACAAGAACATGCTTAAGCTGAGCAACCGGCAAAGTCTGTGGGCTGTCTTCGTGGTTACGCTGATTTTCTTCTTGTGGGGCTTTGCTTATGGCTTGCTCGATGTACTCAATGCCCAGTTCCAACAAGCTGCTAATCTTGGAGAAGGCCAAGCGCTTGGTCTGCACGGAGCATATTATGCCGGCTACTTTATTGCACCACAAACCCTAGGCAGATTCTTTCTGCAACGATATGGATTCAAAGCGACTATGATTGCAGGTCTTTGCGTCTATGGTGCCGGAACTCTGGTGTTTTGGCCTTCTGCAGTGTTGCTTTCTTATCCAGCTTTCATTATATCCAACTTCATTGTCGGTTTCGGGCTCTCGTGCCTGGAAGTGGCCTCGAACCCTTATATTGCTCTTTGTGGACCACTCGAGTATGCTGAAGTCAGGTTGAACTTCTCTCAAGCTTTTCAGGCTGTCGGCTCGGTCTGCTCGCCACTTTTAGCGCAGAAAGTTCTCTTCAAAAGTGTGACTGATAACTCGTCCTCTCTGGTCAGCACACAGTGGGCATATCTAGGGATTTCTCTTTTCGATTTTATGCTCGCCATAGCATTCTACTACATTCCTCTCCCAGAGGCAACAGCAGAACAGCTGGAGGAACAGGCCAACAGACGATCTGCTGTATATCGCACAAGACTAAAGATAGGCACTTTCGACGTACGTGTTGTTTGGGTGACCTTAGGTTTGGGTGTCTTTGCTCAGTGGTGTTATGTCGGCGCTCAGGAAGGGAATGGATTTCAAGCAGGAGCTTTACTCACTCGTCTACTTGGTGACAGTCGCACACCTCGCAGACTCGACGTTGTCGACTACGAAACACTCAACCACACATCCTTCGCGCTAGGTCGCTTCATGGGTGCCTTGCTCAACTATTTCATTAAGCCTCGATGGCTTCTGATGTTCTTCTTCGTCGCCAGCATAATTCTCTCAGCTCTTCAAATGAGTACAAACGGCCAAGGAGGCATCGCTGTCAACAACTTACTGAACTTCTTTGAGGGCAGTATCTTCCCAATCGTGTATGCCATTAGCATGCGAGGTATGGGCGATCAGACCTTTAACGCAGCAGCATTCATGACCTCAGCAATCTCCTCAGGTGCCGTTGTCCCGCCTATTGTTTGGGCTGTATCGAATATGCAAGGCATTGGATATAGCTATTGTGTCATATGTGCCATCTTCTGCTTCGGCGCAATATTTCCAGTTTACCTAAACCTGGTTCCTGCCGCCAAAAGACAAGTTGATCCCGTCCATGAGAACGGAGACCGACGGAGGAGGACTTTACGAAGACCTTATATGACCCAACGTACTGATAGCAACTACACCCAGAATTCAGATGTTGTTGATGAAAAGAAATTCGGCATTCCAGGCATAATAGCACGACGGAAGAAAACTCACGAGAAGCAGAAAAGTCACCACAAGCACAAATCAGGTGTATCTTTTCTGCCCTCCAGCGAGCACTTTGAAGAGCGACCTGATCCGACAGCCTCGGACATCAGCCCGACTAATACCCGATTTAACACGTTCGACGAAGATACCTTCGACGAAAAAGGAATCAAAGAGATCAAAATTCCAACTCCTGCAAAGCGTAAGAGGCGGCAGAGTCGAGTTTCGATACAAGACCATGTCGAATACCTTGGCGAACATGACAGGAATGGTGAAGCATCATCAAGTTCTTCTGACAGCGTGAATCGGAGGCAAGGTGTGCATAGTCGACCAGCAGATTTCGAAGACTATCGCATGTCTGGTGGATCTGGTGAAGATACGAGTTCTGATTCATTGCCGCCCGAAACCATACGTCGTGAGTGGACTGAAGAGGATGACGTGCGTGATGACTACCACAGAGTTTTGATGGATGTAAGATGATGATTAGCATGTGGCTACGGGCAGGCACAACAGCTACAAAGGTCTTTGCTTCATTTGTTTTGCAGCGTTCAAGCGATTTTACGAATTATGCGGTTATGATTGGTGTATGAACATACAGTTTTTTGAGATTCGAGATTGGACTCATGACATCTGGTCACACATTGCCGTGCTGAGAGATAAGCAACATTTGTTGCAGTAAATATGCTATCTTAATGAGAATAGAGCGATGCTAGCACTATCATTATCTTCGCCAGCACACACATCATCTCTCGTTTTCGCTTGCCTTGTCCATAATCTTATAGAGATGGATTAGGCATCAAACGCCCGTATTCCAGGCTCAGGGCGCCCAAAGTAATGCTTGAGAAATTCGGTGGCAGAAGCTGGGAGGAAATACATATGCAATGAAACTAAGCCTTGGAGCCAGGAAACAGAACCGAGTATTCACAAGATAGTATCTGACAACATCTGACGATAGACCACCACAGTACTCAATCAAATCGAAAGTCATACTCAGGCTCAATATACTCATACTCGAGTCCATTCTCTGTCACTGTCTGCTCCGGCTCTGCTTCAGCTTCGCTTTGCATCTCAACCTCCAGAAATCCTTTCAGCGTAACATTAATCAGCTGCTCCTTCTCTGGTACATAATTGCGGTCCTCCTTGCTGACCTCATCGGAAAAATCGCCTTTCATTCGCACGATAAACGGACCCCGTCCAAGCCTCATGCGGCGGCCTCTGAAGATTGGATCCTCCCCACGAGTGTAGGTGAAGTGTTTGACGCGAGATTGATATGTATCTGCTTGAGCTGCTGGACTAGACGAAGGGGACAGACCTGAGGCCTCATTGTCGATTTCTGGCTCGTCCGAGGAAGGCTCGCCAGCGGACCATTCCCATTCCCTTAGCCCTATTGCTTCTCGCAGACGATGTCTGATTGTGTCTTCGTAGCATAGTGGTGCATATTGGTCTATTTCTCTGGCATCTAGCTGGATCACAAAGTCTGGAATTGGCATCTCGTATGGAGAAGGAGAACTTCCGGCTTTTCCTTCTGGGTTGGTGCTCCTTTGCTGACGTCCAGTCTCTGTTCCTTTCCGTTTTCGCGATCCGTTCAGGTAGTGTAGTGTCTGGGAGCACTGAATATCATTTTGCATCATTGTGGCATATGTCATCCTGTCGCACACAGGCACAGCAGTTTCTTGGATTGTAGACATTTGTATGATGTTGTAGAAAGCACGATGGTTAGGTTGAAGCCCTGTAGAACACGTTTGATGACTGATATTGTTTGACTCAACAGATCCGATCTCGCTAGTGCATGTGCGGGCCAATATAGTGACTTGCAAACGCGTTGAGGCTTAAAAGTGACAATCATTGTGTGCTTTCTGACAAAGTGATTGTGGCTAGATATAACGAGGTAAATGCCACTAGTGCTTGTGAGGACCTGCAGGAGCAACTGTGAGGACCTGCAGGAGCAACTATGAGGACCTGCACCATCAGCTCACTTTGTCGAGCTTTGTGCCCAACTGCGATAGTAGACAACGAGACATTGTATCTCAAGGAGCTGCATTGTCCGCAGCACAATGGCTCTTGTCCACTATCGATGTCGAGCTGCGCCGCACGAAGCTGGTCTTCTCGATGGATTCGAGTTGGCAATTCAGGGTTTTGGCTGTTTCTCACATCACCGACCAAAAGATTATTACCCATCATGCCACCCACCAAGAAGCTAAAGCTATGGGCCGCCCCAGAAGAGCCAGATCTAAACCTATCGCCGCAGGACGTTCTCAATACACCAATGGTTTCTGACTTCATCAACCATGACCTGGTTAGCATCTGCCGAGGACCTGGAGAAGCGCTTCCACCCGAGCAGGCTTATTGCGGCTTGTGTCTGAAAGACATCGAGGACGACCAGACGGTTCTACGCCACAACACATGTACCGGACCTCGAGTAGGACTTGTGAACGCAATGCATGCAGTCTGTGCAATCCAGTTCTTTACTGACTCAGCTGACATGAATCAGGAAACTCCCGTCAATCATCAATGCCCAATCGTTGGATGCGGAGAGCGTATATTGCACAAAAAGAAAGGTGACTGGCATACTGACTCTGAAAAACTTAGATTGTACCCTTGCGAGACTATCACCAACGTTGACACGGTTCTCATGATGATAGCATTTGATCTCCTGCGTCACAGAAATGCCGAAACCGTTTCATGGGGACCACAATACTTTTATCTAGCAATCTTCGACGTTGCATCGCACCTTTCCTTCTGGATTCGACAAGTCGTATATCACCCCGAACAGCTAAATGCCTGCAAGCGTGAGATCGGAGATCATATTAAATCGTTTATCGCGCAGTTCAGGCACGGATATATCCATTTCCCTCGAAACTTTGAGCAACGAACAGTGGCTGGCCAGATGGATTACATCTTAAAGCGCACCCCAACTCCTCAACACATCCAACGTATCGTCGATGACGTCCTCGAAGGATTCTGCATTATAGCCGAAAGAACGACAATCTATAATGGTCAACCAGCTCCTCTCGGCCAGGACGACGATATTCGTGCCAACCAACACAAGCGCAATCAGCTTGCTGTACATCAAATGCTCTTGAGCTGCTTCAACGCTGCTGGTAATTTGTATTGGAGCAAATATGACAGCCAGAAAGACAGCATTCCTGGCCGAGCCAATCCTCTGCTCAAGTGTGCGAAACTTCTGCTGACACAGATGGAGGCCACCTCAAAACCAGAATATCAAGCCCTACACGACGTTTGCGATATCTTTCAGGCTTTGCCGACTCGTGTTGCCTTACGTCAGAAAGGACATACCATACCCCTGGCGACCCCGACCTCCCGCATACCCAAGTTCAGACCTTTCCAACAGCTAAACATGTGATACGCGTCATGAAGACTGGTCTTGGAGAAATCACGACAAACTCCTGCAATAACTCGTCCATGCAATCTGGAGAACCCATCCCGTATCAGAGTAATACCTCAATGACATTAATACCGACACAAAAGTTGTCTATAACTGCGCCTAACTCTTCATATTCGCGGTTTGCTACCAGTTACAAAGCAGTCCTCACGGCACACTTGAATGGCTGTATCGTGGCCTTCGCCACATCCCACGCACCTCCTTTCGTATACTCGTCTCCTTCTAGCAATTTCCTTACTTCTTCCTCACTGTCAGCCTTGACGAGCATCACGCTCCCCACCATCTGTGGACTCTCACCCTCAGCTGGCTGTTTTGCCAGCATAGCGCCACCGAAGACCACCTGTCCAGCATCAATTCGTGGTTTCAGGTTGTTCAAGTGCGCGGGTCGAGCCGCCATGCGTTTGTCAAGAGCATTTGGGTGATCTGGGATCGTGACTAGCCATTCGCGTTGAGCTGACATGATGCGAGATGTGCTAAAAGTCCGGGTAATTAACGGTCGGTGTATTAGCTGTGCTACACGTGGTATACGTAGAGCTGCCATAGAGGTGGTGACTTGAGCTGCAGAGATGAGGTTGAAGAGTGCAGTGTTGAAATCATAGGGCAGCTCAGCCGAGGTCTATCTATAGGTCAGCTTTTGGAGAAACCAGCCTCTACATCTGAGCGAGATTAGTAAAGGGCGCGCCCTGTCGTAGGTCAGCCGCAGCACTGTCAGTTGCAGGCGACCAGTGCTCGGGTGAATGATCTTGACAACAGCAGACCTACAAATACGGCGAGCGAAGAGTACACGTGATCAGTTAGTGCCTTTTCCCTGCTCGTAAATTCGCTAGATGTCGAGGGGTATGCTCACTGAAGTCTACATTGAAAATTACGACATTGATGCAAAGCTCTGCTTCCGTCGGAAAGCCACGAGAGGTACATAATATCTTCGGCATCGGGAGGACGTGCCTGCACTTGGGGTCGGACTAAGTGAGCGCCGAAAGCAAAAAGATGGTTGTGTAAGACGAAATCTGTCTGTCTGGATAGCTGTCTCTACCACATGACTCAGCTGCGAAAAGATTACCGGCGCTGCGCCAGCATCGATATCTTTGAAAGCGGAACACATCGGAAACGTTCTGGCAGTATGAAACAGTCAAGCACGAATCGAGGTCTGATCATTTCTCCTTGAAACGGTCTAGCCAGAATTTTAGAGGCTGGTGTACTGCTTTGTCTATGCCGCCATGAAAGGTAGGGTTGTGTTCATCATCTAGCAGCACGAGCTTGGCGACGAAAGTTGACCTCGTTGAATCTGCTTGTTGATACCTGATTTGACAGGGCCAAAATGTCCATGCGCGATGTCCGGATTTTCTTGAGTTTTGTCGGTCCGGGTATGTCTATAGGAAACAAATCCAGAGATGGCATCGTGCTGCTGAAAAGTAGCTTGTTCAGAGCTCGTGAACATCAGCATTTCCATGCATTAAGAAACCAATGATTGAGCGAGATCATCCACAAATACAATGAGCTCATAGCTCTGAGCCAGTCCATACAAAGGAGTCATGAAAAGAAAGCTTTGGATGTGTTAGCAAAAGGACGCAAATCATCCATTAGGCTGGACGCGAAGTCACATCTTGTTAGATCAGGCTCGATTGTCCTTAATACAAACACATGAGCACAAGCGATGACCTTTGGTCTGGATGTTGCATAGTAGTAGTGTTACTATCAGTAGACAGTAACGTAGTGTCAAGATAGGTTGGAATCAACACATATTGGATCTGATCGGAGTCCTGACCAACTCTAGGCTTAGAGCAGTGTTTGATTCCGGAGAGAAGAGCCCCAGAGCTGGAGGCTCTGCTGTCGCTTCCAGGTGTCAGGTCCAGGTACCTCAGCTGCTATTCAGCGCCTGAGAGAAGGCTTATGGCCATAAGGTATCTTTCAATAGCATCATTGAATCGTCGATCTTTTATAAATTTTTCCGAATGAGAATCACTCGAAGCAAAATTCAGTGAAGCAGCAACGGTCGCAACATGAGTGCATCTCGGCTACTGCACATCATGTGAGGCAGAGCTTCCGTCCACTCACATTGTACATCCGGAAATGAAACCCTGGTCGTCCGTGCAGAAGAAGCATGTCTCTAATTCTCCGAGTATCTGAACATGGCATGGTTTACGACAGGTTGGTTTGCCGAAGCTCCACGAGGTTATGGCGACATGCCACGTTGTACCTCTTATTTCAGTGCAGTGAGCCGTTTGATGTAGCATACATGCTTTCTATCTCCTCTCCCACACCTGCAGTTTGAATGTAGAAGGACTTGGTGACAGAGGAATAATTTATCTTACATTGCCCGTGTGGTGCAGATGACAGAGATGTTCTCCGAGAGTGGTACCCTTCTCACGGAGTTCAAGCACATAGCCCCAGCTTTGATACGGCTGAGCCTATTGTTTGGCCTCGTGTACTTTCTGTACAAACTCTCAGAGACTATCGTCTTCTCATACAGAACGCATACCAGATACGAGGACATTCCGCATTCGCCGAGGCATTGGATATGGGGACATCTAGCATCAATTGGACCAACTCTTGACCCGTCAATAAATCAGCATCCTGACTATGCCTTTGAGGACGAGTGGCTGAAGTTGGGAAAACCTCCGGTCTACTTCGTCGACTTGGCGCCTGTCGATAGATGTATGATTATCATCGCGGATCCAGCAGTGGCCGAAGCTGTTACCCAGCCGTCCGAAAGATTCAAGTATAGCACGCCAGTAAGTCTCTGCCTCTATGCCTGAGTCTTTTGACCATCGAAGGTTACAATGGAAGACCTGCTGATGAACTAGAAATCGAACACTCTTCAAGCTCTTACTAAGCTAGTTGGGGACCACAGTCTAGTGCTAATCGAGGGTGAACATTGGCGGACACAACGCAGACGGTTCAACAAGGGCTTCGCTCCAGCGTATCTGCATACCTTAATACCATTGATCGTTAGCAAGACAAGGATTTTCCTTGATCGCCTCACTGAACATGCTACTAAGGAGGATGACTTTCGTCTGAAGGACCTTACGACGGACATGACTACTGATGTCATTACACAGGTAGCCATTGACAAGGACTTCCACGCGCAGACCGTCCCAGAAGGACAAGGTGCAAAGTCAAGGTTCGGCATATTGACCGCCATAGTCACTATGTCAAGCTTGATGGAGAAGGTGGGCCAGGGCTTTGATATCGGTGCTTACATTTACCCTCAACGACGAATAAAGGAATGGGTCTTTGACAAGATCTATTCTCGAGCACTGTATGACCAGATCATTTCAAAGCTTCCCTCGACTAGGAGCGCGTCAGAGAAAGCAGAGTCTGCCACGAGCTCAGCACGCTCAATTGTCTCACTGGCGCTCAAGGGTGTCGAGCCGACTGCAGCAGTGCTAGAGAGTACGGTCTCACAAGTCAAAACATTCCTGTTTGCAGGTCAGGACACGACTTCGACATTGATACAATGGATGGCGTACGAGTTAGCTAAAACGTTTCCTTCTTCACCTTTCTATTCTGAGCATTATCGCCAAGTGCGAGAACGTTTATGTGCTGAACACAAAGATGCCTTTGGCTCAGTAGAGCCTACAGCTCTTTTAGATCTTCTGGAACAGCACGACGTCAACGTTGATGAGCTTCTGGGTGCAAAGCTGCCATACACTACTGCATTTGTGAAAGAAACTCTGCGTCTGCATCCTCCAGCTGGCAGTGCGAGATTAGTACCGATGGCACCATATGATCCATCATATCCGAAGAACAAAGATCTTGAGCCGTACTATCTTGATATTCCGGCATGGACACATAGCGAAAACGGAGAACATCATGAAGCACAAAGAGTAAGGGTCGACGGAGCCAGGTTATACGTCATTCACTGGCTAATACACCGCAATCCCGCAGTCTGGGGACCTGACGTACTCGAGTTTAACCCAGCGAGGTTCCTCGACCGTAGTGGGAAGGGGACAGTGGATGAATTGGAACAAGCTATGAGCACCAACGATGACAGCGTCAAACACGACAGAAAGAACCTGCCTCATCCGTACCACATTTCGACCCTACCTGCAGGTAGCTTTCGTCCATTCGAGCGTGGTCCTAGAACATGCATCGGCTCGAACCTAGCTTATCTGGAAGCAAAGATCGTGCTTGGCATCATTGCTCAAGGTTTCGAATGGCAGAAAATTGGTCTAGATGGTAAAAAGCCAAAACCTGGAGAGATCCAGTATGCTGGCACAGGCAAGGAAGACATCAAGGTTGGCGAGAAGCGTGGCTGGGAAGTCTGGTCAATCAATAATGTCACAGCTGTTCCTGTCGATGGTATGAAGGTAAGGGCCAAATTGCGTATCAACCCTTAATGGTAATCACTCTACTGTCCTGCACAAATCATCCCAAATGATCAATCAATGTGTCTGATGAACATCTGAATAACGCTGGTATTTTCTTGATGCTACGCGAGCAAGTTGTTCACGCCGAATCGAGTTCCGATACCTTTGATACCCGGTGCAAGGTGGACTGTGGTCAAGTTTGACATAGGCACAAAGGATCCGAAGAAGAAGCCATAAAGAGCCGCAGAACACATACAGATCCTCAAATTTCATACACTCGAGCTGTGCAACTGTACAATATGAAGTCTTCGATCTCCGATCTCGCTCTGTAGATGTGAATATACATTAAGCATCATGCTCGCTAACTGTTGCTATATAGAACACACATGCTCAACTCTTCAATCATCGTAGAAGACGAGGCAGCGGACCTCAATGCTTTGGCGGCCAGGTGCATCAGCAGGCGAGTTAGGATCGACAAAAGCAGTGTGAGGAGTCATGCCTGCAAGGCCTTGCCGACCACCAACACTCTGGCTTCGTGAGTCGAAGCACTTGATGAACATGGTCTCCTCAGGCGTCATGTCTTTCATATACCAGAGTTTGTGCTGCTCACTGGGAGCAACTCCATATGTCTCGCCCTTGATTTCGTAACCATCATAACTATTCTGCTCTGTGTGTTCTACAGGAGCTTCCTTGCCTCGATCGTCATCGTCGTCGTCAGTTCGCTTAGGGTAAAGCAGGTCAACCTTGACGAAATCTTCTGGCTTCGTACTTCTCCAGTCAATGACGGCAAGGGGGAAGTCAGAAGCTGGATGTCCAATCGGTCGCCACACGTTGATGATTTGGTACCGTTTCTTGAGCAAGTCCTCGGCTTCTTGCGCGGGCAAGTGTCGTCTGACCCGTACTGCAGCAGCGCCAGGTGTCTGATCGACATGGACCTGCTGTACAGGCTGTCGCGGTGATGCTTTCTGGTTACGTCGAATAGTGTGGTCAAAGATCACAACCTTGCTTGGTTTCGTGGGTAGTTTGTCCATGAGCAGCTGCTCAACTTCTTTGTAGTAGCCTTCCCTCACTTGCTGATCATCGGTGAAGGACTTCTCTTGCGCGGGGTAGTGATAAACACCAAAGCCTGAGACATCGGGCGAGAATTTGTCTTCCTGGCCCCTGATATTTTGAACTGGCATGGTTCTGTCTGTGTACTTGTACGACCTGCCACCGTCGTCCACCTTGCCCCATGGCTTGACGAAAGGCTCTGAGCTATCGACATAGGACGCCGGGTCCATATATTTGAAGATTGCGGTCGTCATTGTGGACGCTGAACGTAGAGATCGTGTACCAGAAATAGGTCTGAGGGTATGATGGCGAAGAGCAGATCTTAGAACAGATTGTGTTGCTGGAGTCACAATGCGCATGTACCGGTGAATAGGCAATAGCAAGATGCTGGTTAGAGTACTATATGTGATATGAAAAGCAAGACACCTGAGGCAAGAACTCACCTGTCTATATATACCGTATGGCGAATTCGTTCTGTTCGGAGACATTGCGTGATGCGCAATTGTCCAGGACAGCCTCGGACCTGCAGGAGTGACGTCTTCTGACAAACCATCGAAGACTTTGCAAAACGCCTATTGGTTGAAGAGCACGATCACAGTGCTTGATGCAAAATCAGCGGGTTGAGTTCCAGAACTGTAGAGGCAAAGCTCCAGGAATTAGCAGGATGCATGCTATGCATAAAATATGCATCTCTGGCAAGTGGGATCATGTGTAGAGTCCAGTCAGCTCGAGCACAGGAATAGAATGATACGAGAACATCTGAAATCTCGCAACTTGGCATACGAGAACGCGTCTGAATAATAGTCGCTGGTATTATCAATCGGATGCGGCAACGCGTGTAAATGGAAAAGGATCGGATGACATGCGCTCCTCGCGTCGTCTGTATCAGGGCCTCTAGACAAGGAGTAGTCGGACCTATCGCATAATACCAATATAGAACAGTGCTCGAGCTCGCGAGACAAAAGTCCGCGGCAGAATTCGTCTTCATGAACAGGCATTCTGAATGCTAGGTTGCGTATCCTGCACACTAATGAGGTTGTGGTGAAGCAGAAGTAATGGTAAGAAAGAGCGCGATTTCTGGGGCTGCGAGGGCGATAGGGTTACGACCAGCAGCCTGATGCCTGACTGCCTGGGTTTGTAGTTATGTGCCTGAATGCCTTAGCATACCTATTTGAAACGACAACTTGCTTGCGTTCGTCAAAACAAAGGCACCAGGTGCCTGACCATCTTCAATATCCTTCCGTACCTTTTCTCGGCGCGTTTTGCTACTGTCGAGATCGGTACTCGGAATTGTGTTGTACTGTGACATTTACACTATCGTCTCTTAAGCCTTCAATAATGGCCAGCATCCTCACAACTGCGTTCGATGAAGACGAGGAGTCGGAGACCGAGTTCAACCCGGGCGCAGGACAGGGTTCAGACGCAGAATCCGATAACGAGGGGGCAACGAATGGGACCACACAAAAGAAGGAGCGCACCTCGCCAACACCAAATGAGGAAACATCCAGGCTGAAGGTCAGAGATTCTCCATTAGATGAAGACCTGAAGGATGACGCCAATGACGACAACGGAGAGGACGACGAAGGTGAAGGCGAAGACCTAGGCGAGGACGAGGACGACGAGGAAGAAGAGGAGGATGAAGACGACGAAGATGTACAAATGGGCCGACCAAAGAAGCGCCGGAGAAGAGGCCTGAACCAATTCATCGAAGAAGAGGCTGAGGTTGATGAAGATGACGACGAACTCGAAGCAGACGAAGACGATATTGCAGAGACAGGTTTCATTCAAGATACACATCCCGACGATGATCTGGGCGCAGATGTTGAACAAGACGATCGACGACATCGTGAGCTGGATCGCCAGCGTCAGCTGGAGCAGTCGATGGACGCAGAAGCACAAGCTTCGAGATTCAAAGAGAGATACGGCCGCAGGACTACGACTGGTCTCTCAAAAGGATCGTTTGTACCGCAAAACTTGCTAATGCCTACGGTCAACGATCCGAGCATCTGGGCAGTTTCGTGCAAGCCTGGCAAAGAACGAGAGATTATTACAAATGTTATGAAAAGATTTGTGGAACGATCAAGAACGCCTCAGCCTTTGCGGATATGTTCAGCATTCGAAAGAGGTGGACCTGATTCTTCCATGCAAGGACAAATATTCGTGGAGGCTAACAGAAAAGAAGACGTGCAGGATGCTCTGCAGGGTATTCAGGGTGTCTTCATGTCCAAGCAGATTAAATTTCCTGTCGGTGAAATGACCCAGCTCCTTCGTGTTAGAAAGACAAAGGATTTAGAGCCAGGAAGCTATTGCAGGATACGCAGGTCAGGTGTTTATCAAGGTGATCTGGCTGTCATAGAAGACGTTTACGACAACGGAGTAGATGTTCGAGTCCGTCTTGTGCCACGTCTCGATTATGGCCTGAACGACGACGATAATAGCAGGCAACTTCTGCCTGCAGAAAAGCGAAAGCGTCCGTTCGCCCCTGCGAAAACACCTCTGATCCGACCTCCACAGCGTCTTTTCAATGAAAACGAGGCTAAAAAGAAGCATTCCCGCTTCCTCCAACAAAACAGAGCACTTACTGGCCGTAGCTGGTTCTACAAGAATGAGCTCTACGAGGACGGTTATCTTGTGAAGGACTTTCGTCGCAATCAGCTGCAACTGGAAAACGTCGATCCGAAACTCGAAGAGGTGACAAAGCTCACCAGACAAGCTGCGGATGGCTCTGAGACCTTGGATATTGAGCAGATAGCAAAGGATCTCAAGTCTTCTGGAGCACACGGGAATTATGTGCCAGGCGACGAAGTCGAAGTTTTCAAAGGCGAACAGAGAGGCCTCGTAGGTGTGGTTGAGGGTGTCGGTGAAGCAGTCCTTCGTTTCAAGGTCATTCAAGGAGATCTTGCTGGACAAGTCATCGAGCAGGAGATAAACTCTGTGCGAAAAAGATTTGTGGAAGGTGATCATGTAAAGGTCATCGGCACAGGCAGATATGCTGGTCAAACAGGTATGATTCTCAGAATCCAAGACAACGTGGTGGCTATTGCCAGTGATGCTGGTCAGCAGGAAATGAAGGTCTTTAGTAAAGACCTGAGAAAGGCTGCTGAAGCTGGTGGCACTGACGTTAAGAACCATTCATTCGATGTGCAGGACATGGTGCAATTGAATGCCACAAAGGTCGGAATTATCATCAGAGCAGACGTCCAGTCTCTTCAGATTCTTGACGAAGATTCTTCTATCGTTACAAGATTACCGAGTCAGGTTCAGCGTATTGAGCCAAACAAGCGTGCCCAAGCCATCGACAAGAACGGCACGCAGATCAGCGTTGGTGACACGGTGAAGGAATTTGCAGGCGAAGGCAAGTCAGGTCGAATTCTACACATTCACCGAATGAGTTTGTTCTTGCATGATCGAGAACGGACCGAAAACAACGGCTTGTGGACGATGAGATGTGTTAATGCAATTTCAGTGGCAGCGAAATCAAGTGTCACGCAATCAGGACCAGATCTTTCGAAGATGAACCCTATGCTGAATGGACGAAGCCCTCAAGCGCCTATGGCACCTCCGCCTCGAATTGGACGCGACAGACTGATCGGGCAGACAGTGCATATCCGTAAAGGACCATACAAGAGCCACAGAGGCATTGTCAAAGACACTCAGAATGACAATGCAAAAATCGAGTTACAGACCAAGAACAAGACAGTCTTGATACCGAAGATAGACTTGGCCGTAGTTGAGTAAGTTACATATCCTTAACGTTGTTGACGAACACTAACATATGACAGTCTCAAGACGAACAAGACAATCGACTATCACAGTTTCTCGCACTCAAGAGGTCCAGCATTTCCTTTACGGACTGGCACTGGTCCACCAGGTGCTGGCCGTGTACCAGACGGCGGCTTCGCTGGTGGCAGAACACCCGCTATGGTCGATGGTGGACGAACACCAGCTTGGGGCTCCTCTTCTGCTAGAACTCCTGCCTGGAACGGCGCTGGTGGTGTGGACTCCAGCCGCACGCCAGCCTGGAAGCCTTCCTCAGGATCACAGACTTCTTATGGTGGTTCTGGCGGCATGACTTCATATGGTGGCGCAGGCAATTATGGCACAGGTGGTGGCAGAACTCCTGCTTGGAGCTCTAGTTCGAAAACACCGTATGGTGGTGATCACGGCTATGCAGGTTCTGGTTATGATGCATTTGCAGCAGGATCAAGGACACCCTACATGGGTGGTGCATCATCGCGAACACCTGCCTATGGCGGTGGTGCTTACGATGCACCTACACCAGGGATTTCAGCTCCAACCCCAGGTGTTGTAGATGGAGGCTATACTGCATATCAAAGCGCACCCACGCCTGGAGCTGGCTTTGGGCCAGGTCCGATCGATGCACCTACTCCAGGGTTTGCCAAAGCTGCAAATACAGAGCCGCTGAAGTACAACAGGCTGAATGCGCCAACCCCGGGTGCGAGCTACGATGCACCGACACCCGCGGCGGGTGGTCCTCGGTACGCCGAGGACGACGATGACTGAGTGAGATAGCCAGGCGCTCTCTTGCCTGTACCAAAATGTGATATGTACTAGATTACAAGCCAGTCGGGTAAGGCTGGAACGGGTATTCAGCGATGGTCGTGAGCGAAATTGCATAATCAGATATTCGAGCTCAAACACAGCATTATTGCTGAGCATTACTGTCTTTATTTATGACACTTTCAGTAATCGCTTACGTCATTCAAGCTTCCTGAAAGTTAACATTAAGAATGGACACACTCTTTACCATGCTTCATCAAGACGTGTGTAAGACACGTTTCATTTCCGGTCTAATTGTACTCCGTGTAAATAAACAATATGGACGTTGCTCCTCCCCAGCCAGACGAGGCGCCTACACAACTTCCACCAGCTGCGATAGAGTTTGCAAGCAAAATCTTCGATGCAGCAAGAAAAGGCGATGAGCACTCAGTAGCACTTCTCACACAGGCACTGGCTAGAGGTCTGCCAGCAAACATGACAAACGACAAAGGTGATTCATTGGTAAGTCACGAATTGCAAGAATAATGCACATACATGTCCTAGTACCTTGAGCCCATAGTACTATTCAAGAAGAACGTGGCACCGGTTGTACACACGTACATGTATCAATATTACCCAGACTGACCCTGTCCGAGATCATGTTAGCAGCATACCACGGCCATGTCAATCTTGTACGTCTGCTCCTGCAGCACGGTGCAGATCCAAACAGACTCAACGACAGAGGTCAATCGCCACTTGCAGGTGTCGTGTTCAAGAACGAACGGGAGTGTATAGAAGCTTTGCTTGAGGGCAACGCAGATCCTGACATTGGGGAGCCAAGTGCGATCGAGGCTTGTAGAGTATTCAGACAAGATGAGTTTGAGGCGATGTTCAGCCAGCAGTCTGAGAGGTTGAAGGCATCCGGACTCAGGGCAGTCAATGGTCATTCGTGATGAGGTGGAAGCTGCTTATGTTTAACGTCAAAGTCTTTGGTAAGCACTGGCGTGATGTTGACAACCTCTCGCTGAGTTGCAAACTTGCAAGGCCAATCACCTTTTGTGGCGGGTGGTGCCTGAATAGACGTGAAGAAACCCCACGGTTGTTATCTTGACCTTTGAAGAAGGACTTAACTCGCTCCCTCGTGTACCTGATTATCACCTCAGAACTCTGTGCTCGAGGCTGAGCTCAAGCCATGATCTCTACAGCAAAGTCTATCTCTCTCTGAAAGGAAGAGTCGGCAAGCTTTGCCATATTCGTTCTAGCTTGCAACCAAATGCGCTCAAGTGGCCAAGCCCGGCCTATTTTAAGTGCTTAAAACTTTCGATTGGCCACCAATCGCTCGTCATCCTTATCTTTTCTCAGCTTATGCAGGGGCACGTTTTCAGGTTGAGCCTCAGCAACATCATCTCTCCATGTTCCTCACTTCTTCACGGTATATTCGGATGAATGACACGAGGTTGCTGACGTGCTGCTTTCGGAAGCTATTGACGATGGCAACATAAAGATGCCCGCAAACAGGTCATTACGCAGCCGCACGAGTACATCGATACCACAGTAACAGTAGCAGTGCTCGATCGATGCACACCGAAGAGTGCTTTCCGACCTCCACCAGAGTCTCAAACAAACTCCATCAAACCATCTTCGAAATGGATCAAGGACTTTGTGCACGGATGGACACACTTTGTACATGTCTTCTTGTGCACGATTCGCTACCATGGTTTCATTGTTCTTAATCCTCTTCCTTCCGGTTCTGTGAAGTTTTGTTTTCACATGCCCTGACGCAAGAACCACAATCATTCGCTGTCACTCACTCACTTGCTACATATTCTTCCTGCCGACCGTTTGACGATCCTTGTCTACCTTGAAGCCCCGCCAAGTTCTTTAGGAACACCTCAACCTCTAGTGCTTCGTCCTTTCAAATCAACAAATCAGCTATTAACGATTGTTCTGTGACAATCAAACACCAACAATATACGGCTGGACATCCATTTGACTATATCACGATCTGGTCTTTCGTTGTTCCACAATAGTTGAAGGATTACGAACCCGTCTTACCTCATTTTGCTCAACGCTTACACAAAGCGAGACCGAACAACCGCACACGATCATCGTCCTCCCGCTTTGTCCACCTCAACGCTACCCACCAAGCTCTTTGACCATCGTACTCAATTGCTTGCACGCCAAAGGATTGCTGACCTGGCAGAAGTGCTGCTGAAGCTCACACACCATCTCAACCTGACTTCTGAGCAGCATTGTTCATTCGTTACCATACTCTATTCAGCAGACCCAACGCTTCCTGCGTTACCAAGCATTATCTGCAGGGTCCACAGTAATAAATTGTGGATAAATTTCATGACCCTCTGGAGCAGTCAGTAACCGACCACAGATCGAGATTGATCCTTAGCAGATATCATAAAATAACACTGGTCACCACGAATCCGGGAATCTTGCAAGCACTTTCTTGTTGTCTGGTGTAAAACTCTATACCTATCAACACATCAACCATCACTATGCCGCAGTCCTTCTCAGACTACGACTCTCAATACCTTTCTTCGAATCAAAGAAGAGGTCTCAGTTTTCTGCCAACGTCGAAGATGTTCAAGAGTTCCAAACAACAACAATCGCACATGTCGGCGAGCAGACCGTCACCATTACACCACGAAATAGCACATTCATCGGACAGTCAAAGTCCTCGACATCGAGAAAGCTCCAGCTCAAATGCAACTACCTCAGCTCCTACTTCAAGGTCGTCAACCACGAGCTCGCTAGCTTCACATCCAGCTAATGGCAATTTGACTGTCAAAGAAGCAATGCTCAGAGCGCAAGAGATACACCCGACCTCCGACGTGGCTCAATGGGCTCACCAGATGCACCTTACCCAAGGTCGATCATACTGGTGGTGCCAAGGCTGTTTCCCACCTGAAGTAGCTGAACCTTTGACGATACCTAAGGCCATGACAGGTCGGAGAGTGAGGATCAATGAGCCAAGTCATTGCTATGATATTTGAGATACCAGCTACAACTTCATCTGCAATGTTTTAATATTTCTACACAGACTTTAGCGAGGGCGTTGGAAGGTCATGAACCGGATGAACTGGACTAAGATCCTCTAAATAGAATGTTATATGTTACCAATTGTGAATCAAGTTAAAAGCATACCTAAATTCAGCTCACTTATATTTCATTTGTATTTCATTAGTCCTAAGGCATACAGGAAGCTCACATCACTGACACACTAATGTCTCCACTCTGACGCGTAACGCGTGGACTAGCTTGCATTCGTGACTTTCTCTAACAACAATTATTGTAGCTCCGTAAAGTTCAAGATCTGGTCTCAATCTTTTCGCTACATATCGTATGACATTTCGGCTTCCCAAGAGTACGAAAGCCAGGTCATCATGCCTCCCAAGCGCAAAGTCCCTGCTCGAAGGGCTTCTACTGGTAAGCGTGTTTCTTTCGGTCGAACCACTATGGCATCCCAGCCTACCACGCCCTCAGGTCGCCCGAGACGAGAGGCGGCAGTCGATATCGACTACAAAATCTCAATCCGATCCACAAGTGCCCTGTACAATTCTCCTATGAACCGAGCTAAAATTGTCCAAGAAGCAGAAGCTACTCCCGTAGCTAAGCGCAGAGGCAGACCACCCAAAGCTTCAACTACGGCCGAAGCGACATCGCCCAAAAAGTCGGCCAAAAAGACAGCAGCGCCAACAACGAACATCGCAGCCAGCAAAATACCCGGTCGTGTTGGACGGCCGCCAAAGATTGAAGCGACTCCTGCTGCACCAAAGCCGACAAAGCGCAAGCGCATGGACGAGGAAGCTCCTGCTGCACCACCGAAGAAACGAGGTCGTCCCTCTGCTACTGCGGCCACAACGGCCTCATCAAGCAAATCTCGCAAGCCACTTGCAGTCAAAGCCGAGAAGGGTGCAACGCCTGTCAAGTCTGCTGCAGCCGCTTCCGGTGCTAAGAGAGGACCCAAACCCGGCACGAAACGAGGCGCAAAAGCTGCAGCACCAGCTGTGAAGGCTTCTAATAGAGGCAGACCAAAGAAGGCTTCTGACGGTCCAGCTGAGGCTACCATCAAGGATGAGACAGACAATGATATTCTCGAAGATATTGATGACCAATATTGGTTGATGAAAGCAGAGCCTGAGACGCGTATGGAGAACGGCGTCGACGTAGCATTTCCGATTGATAAGTTGGCTGCGGCTACAGAACCAGAGCCATGGGATGGTATGCCTACATTATGTCCGCCTGAAAACTTGCTGACCAAAACAGGTGTCAGAAATTATACTGCCAGGAATAACATGCGAGCAATGCGTAAAGGCGATCTGGCTTTCTTCTATCACTCGAATATTAAACTACCCGCTATTGTTGGTGTTATGCGCATTGTGGAAGAACACTCTGTCGATGAATCTGCCTTCGATCCGTCACATCCTTACTTCGACGAGAAGTCTTCACGCGACAAGCCGAAATGGGATTGTGTCAAAGTTGAGTTTGTGAAGAAGTTTGAAGAGCCTATCACGCTGAAGAAGGTCCAAGCTACGAGCAAGCTTAGCAAGATGCAGCTTGTGACAGGATCAGGCGCACGTCTCAGTGTACAGAAGGTACGACCGTCCGAGTGGCTACACATCTTGAAGATGGCTGGCGAGCCTGAGGATCTAGGCGTGGCTGAGAAGAAGAGTGGTTACGAAGCTGACACTAATGGAGAGACGGATAAGGAAGTGGTCGAGGAAAGTGTCGGAATTGAGGACGAAGATGTTGAAGATGCTGAAAATGTTGAGGCTGCTAAGTTGGCTGCTTATGGTCTGCCTGAGCATGAGGTTGAGAAAGGAGATGAAGCCGCATTGCCGACGCCAAAGGATATGCTAGCACTTGAAGCTGCCACGAATGGTGTCACTGCTGGAAACCGGATTGAGGGTATTCCAGCAGCGTAGTGCTGACGACATTACTCCCACGAGTGAATCAGGCAACGCCAAAAGGGAGCAGGTACTATAGCTGGCGAAGACCGCAGTGGTACACAACATCGTCTTGGCCAGCACCAAGTCGTCCACCAATTTTGCACAGAAAATGTATAATATTTGTACAATATGTACATTCAGCGGGTTGTTGCTCTTCCAGGCACCCCTTCTGATCTCATTTTGGTCTGAGGGCATACATCTTGACAGGATATAAGCTTTTGGGAAACCCAGTCTGCAATTCCATTTTCACAATCTTGAGTCCTGCTTCATCGAAAAGAGCTTTCCACTTTTTATCGCTCCGCGTTACTGACGAGTCTGCGTCATCAAAAATGTCCTCATCATACACATCTGTGCTCAGATTCTCTTTGACCATTATCCATCCAGGTGTCCCTGAGTAAGTGGCTTCTTCTTGGCCTTGGTCGTCATATCCAGCTAAGCATCTAGCTAGTCGTTGAAGATAGTCGACCAATTGCTGATCAGTCAAATGCCCCAGGCACCACTGATTCCAGACTATATCATACTTTATCCCGGAGGGTGGCTTCCAAGTCTCAAGTCCGGAATTGTATATCTCGCCAATGAGGCCTTGGTCTGCGGTTGGCTGATACTGAGCCAGCACATCTGTGAACTTCTTGATTGGCTCAACGATATCTACCGTGTTTGCGACGGTGAGTAACAGACCGGTGGTGATGCGACCTATACCCGCTCCTGTTTCAAGGGCTCGAGCGACCTTCGGCGTGGACGACTTGGTCGAGCCATCTGCAGCAGCTTTACCTGAACTCGGGTTTGGCTTCGCTGGCTCATGTGCCACCTGATTTCCACGGTCAAGTCTTCGAATCTTGGCGACGAAGTTCTTTGAGCTTTGTAGATCGATCCGGCTGACTTGGGGATAGCCTCCTAGCATGCCATCTACATCGGCTGTCTGCTCCCCCCAGTAGCTGATTTGTTGGGCATGAGAAATTTGCGAATCTGTGGTTGGTATAGAGTTGCCTAGATTACTAGAATCCTGTTCCAGATTGGTGTTCATATCGGAAGGCGTATTCATGGTCATGACAGGGAGTCTCTTGTTGATATAGGTATGCTGCGTCCTGGCACATGAGTTCTGGTTCAACTTTTATGTTTACAATCGCTCATTTGATGACGCGTGGCAGCTAGAGGCGTTTGACACACGTCAGCTCAATGTCTGACAGCTATCAATTTGATGTCGCAAAGTCCTGGTTTGGTCTACGTTGACTCCTCCAGCCTTGATGGGCACAAGATATAAAATACTAGAGGCTATATGGCTCATTCACGGGATCCGTTAAGCAGGATGTAACTCAAAGCACGTTCTGTTGTTTGCTTCCTCTCTATGACTCTGCTATTGTCGATTGCTTTCTGCATCGATTCATGAATGATTATGTGTGTAAGTGCTATAAGTGACTTCGAATTGAGATATCGACCAAGGCAAACGACATCGTGCCACAGACTACGTGGCTCCGGCAGCAACCGCCGCCAAGCTAAAATGAGAATGTCTATCCCACGCAATACTGAACCCTTCATCGGAGAAGCTCGTCGAAAACGTGGTTGGTTCCAGCAGTGTTATCCATTGCATTAGGAAAGGCTCTCCTATATAGCTGCCCCTCCCCGTTGAGGCTGTAGACCAAGTACATTTCATGCAAATACTCAAGACGGGTCTCTGCACAAAAGCACATCCCGCATCAGTTTCAGTCAAACATCACACGCAAATTTGCAGGCTGATATACAGTAATAATCAAGCACCATCTCTTCTGAGAACTGATAGCACAAAAAGCAAAAGACAATTCACTACATCTGCCAAGATGTCTGCTCTCACTGTCGACCTGACTGCACCAAACGGCAGAAAAATCACTTTGCCCACGGGTCTTTACATCAACAACGAGTTCGTGAAAGGCAATGGAGGTGAGATAGAAAGTATCAACCCCACAGATGAGTCTGTTATCACAAAAGTACATGCAGCCTCAGCAGATGACGTTGATACTGCTGTTAAAGCTGCTCGGAAAGCCTTCAACGACCCGTCATGGCGTGATCTGCCAGGCTCAGATAGAGGTGCTATCATGTTCAAATGGGCTGACCTGATAGAGGCTAATAAGGAGACGCTTGCTACGCTCGAGACATGGGACAATGGCAAGCCATATCAGGTCTCACTCAATGAGGATTTGAACGAAGTACTCGGCTGTTTGCGATATTATGCTGGATGGGCAGACAAGATCTGTGGTCAAACTATTCCAACCACTCCAGGCATGAAATTCGCATATACCTTGAAACAGCCAATTGGTGTCTGTGGGCAGATCATACCGTGGAATTATCCATTAGCTATGGCTGCCTGGAAGCTTGGTCCAGCTCTTGCCTGTGGTAACACTGTCGTCCTTAAGCCTGCAGAGCAGACTCCTCTCAGCATCCTCTTCGCCGCAAATTTGATTAAGGAAGCTGGCTTCCCACCTGGTGTCATCAATGTCCTGAATGGCTACGGCAAAGAATGTGGCCACGCGATTGCGTCTCATCTTGATATTGATAAAGTTGCTTTCACAGGATCTACTGCCACTGGAAAGCAGATCATGAAGACAGCTTCCGTCAATATGAAGAATATCACACTAGAGACTGGTGGTAAATCACCTCTCGTCGTGTTCGAGGACTGCGATCTAGACCAAGCCGCTAAGTGGTCACATCTGGGTATCATGTCCAACCAGGGTCAGATTTGCACAGCCACATCTCGAGTCCTCGTGCAAGAATCTATCCTTGACAAGTTCTTGGAAAAGTTCACAGAAGTGATCAAGACGACATCGAAAGTCGGCGATCCATTTGCAGACGACACGTACCAAGGACCACAAGTCACAAAGGCACAGTATGAGCGCGTGCTTTCGTATATCGAGGCAGGTAAGTCAGAAGGTGGAAAGCTTTTGACAGGTGGACAACCGCATAAGAACGTGGGAGACGGAAAGGGGTTCTTCATCGAGCCAACTGTTTTCACAAATGTCACTGAAGACATGAAAGTCTACCAAGAAGAAATCTTTGGTCCATTCTGTGTTGTTGCCACCTTCAAGACAGAAGAGGAGGCGATCAGAATGGCCAATAACTCGACATATGGTCTGGGTTCGGCTATATTCACTCAGAATCTAGACAGAGCACATCGCGTCGCTGACAGGATCGAAGCCGGAATGGTTTGGGTCAATAGTTCTCAGGACTCTGATGTTCGTGTTCCGTTCGGTGGAGTGAAGAACTCAGGTATTGGCAGAGAATTGGGTGAGGCTGGTCTGGCAGCATATTCGCAGACAAAGGCAGTTCACGTCAACCTTGGTCTGAGATTGTAGGTGGAGGACTTATGTGCTCTTTCAGTTGATGATATCACGATACTTTACTCTTCACCCATGTAGCTATGTCTGAGATTGATTCGTCGGCTTCAGGTGCACGACCTACCATGAATTCCATGACATGCTGCTGTCCCTCCTGTACAACTGAAACAACATCGACACCTGCTTTCTTCAGCTTGGCCGCCATCCTTTCGCCATGATCTCTTAGCATGTCGTCTCCCGCAATCGATATCCAGGTCGGTGGCATTCGTTTGAGCTCGTCGTCTGATGCGAAGAGTGGGCTAACTGTTGAGTCTGTTCTGCTCGCACCAGTACCGCCCAGATATCGATCGCCAAGTAATGTCACAAACTCAGCAGTGTTGATAAAGTCCTTGTCCTTGTTGCTCACCATTGTCCCACCCTCCACAGTCGACTGGTCGTACAGTGGACTGAGCGCAACACTTGCGCCCATAACAGGAAGACCTCTTCTCATAGCAGCGAGCGGTACTGCAGCGGAAAGACAGCCACCCACAGAATCTCCAGCGACTATGATCTTGGCAGCATCGTAGCCCTGGTCCAGAAGATGCTGATATCCGGCTACGCAGTCATCCAATGCAGCAGGATATTTGTTCTCTGGCGCAAGCCGGTAGTCCACACTCAGTGCAGGGCAACCACATGCTTTTGCAAGGTGAGCTGTCAGCTTTCTGTGAGAGTCGCAAGACCCGAAGCTAAAACCACCGCCATGGCAGAACAATACGACGTGCTTGGATGAGTTTGTACCTTCAGGTGTGAACCATTTTCCCGGCACTTTGAGTCCAGCAGCACTGCTGACAAGGTCTGAAATACTTACGCCTGAGGCCTCGGTGCCTGCTTCTCGAACTCGCCCATAGCATAGTCGTTCGAGCTCCTGGTTGCCGTCTGTCGGAAAATTTGCTGATATCCATTTGAATAACTCGCCTAGTTTTCTGGACTCAGGACTTGGTGCCATTGTTGTAAAGTACAGTACTTTGTGATTTGGCCTACAAGCAATATCAGACAGAGCTAGTTGCAATTATGTAGGTAAAGGTGTATTGCTCCTGGAGGCAGCGAATCAGGGCGCACAGATGACGACATGCATTGTGGAAAGTCAAAGTGGATCCGAGGTCATCGTTATTCAGTGCACATGTTCACATTATTTTCTTCACTTCACATTGAGTCCATCCACCTTGACCATTTTGGCAAGCGAAATGGATCTCAGACTCGTCGGGCACTCAACGAGAAACATACCCTTGTGCTTCAATACTTTTCATGGATACTTGCACTTCTGTTCGGTGTGAACTTTCGAAACTGTGGCTATAAGAGCGAGACCATGATGAAATACGCTGCACTGAAGTCGATTGGATGTTGTTGAGATCGGCGAATAGCTGACGATGTTGCGTCGGGCGTACTTGCCTCGAGCAGCACGTTTCTTCACCGATACTGCAGATCACAACCTTGTTCGCTTTGCAATTGGTGCCCAACTCGACCAACCAACGCTGCGATACAACTCGTGACCACATTTCGGAATGCATGTCGGATATCGTATATCAGTTGAAGCTTGAACAAGTCGTCCGTATGAACCCTGTCAGCACTGCACTGGAATAGACCATTGGGCGTTGTGGCAGGTGCGCCATGCTCTAGCTCTATGCCTAGCTTGCGTTTTTTCCGAACTTGAAATGTTTCGGGTTCGCCCAATGCCCTGATCGTTTGTATTCCCAGAGCGTCAAGCCATTCACTGCGCTTTCAATTCGAGGCTCATCTTCGACTCGTGCCGGAAAGCGCTTCTGCAGCTCATGCAAGGCTCCCTCAATCTGCTTCTCGTCAGAGACTTTGTTCATGACAGTATAATGTAGTCTGGGCGGCTTTGAGTCTTGCTCGCTCAACCATTCAGACCAATTTTTACGCAATTCAGCATGAATGATCCGAGTCATGTTACGCTTTTGCTTCCCGGTGTCCGCATGATCAATATCGTCTAAGATCGATACGCCAACACCTTTCGAGAGCCTAAATGCCTCGTTTGCACGAATCCGATATGGTTGGGTAGCCTGAGCGATTTTGTTCAACGCAGGCAATATAGCGTGGTCCATTTTGGATTCTGGCAAAGCATGAAACATGGTAACATGTGCTTCTAGCTTGTTGATCTTTGGGGGAAAGTATTGATTCCGTATCTGTGTCATGTAATTGTGATGTTCCGCATCAGTCAATAAGGTCAAAACGTAGAGCTGTTCGTCTTCATTGTCCGACGATGCTCGATGACGCTGAAATGTAGAAGCTTCATCCGGTGATGTCGTCGAGAAGTTTGAGCTTTGCGACGCATTTGCGGCCCTCGAAGCGTACGAGACAGTCTGCACTGTCATTTTGCATAGACTTCTGCGCTGAAAGCCTTGGCTAATTGGCTGCAACGAGCTTCGCATTGGCTTCCCAGGGTTATGTAGCCAAGGATTTTCCTCTACAATGGCAGGACGCTCGCGCTCAACGTCGAACTAAGACGACTGTCCTTATCGCCTCCTCACAGATTCCGTTTGATGAATGTAAGGAAAAACAGTGAGACGTCGATCTCGACACCGAACTTACCCGTCATCTTCGTCTCAATAATGGTGACGACATGGCTGGAAACCGAAGTGGTCGTCCCTTAGCTTTCAAGTTACCCATTTTCACGTCCATTGTTGTGTGTAAGACATGCACGACGACTACATAAAGCAGGACACATTATAGGGACTTTCGGCTTCCGTATAACACATTTCACTGGCATTGTACGAAGCATAACACTTCGAACGACGTTGAAGTCAAGCGAATTGTGGTGCATAAGCGCTAAACTGCTCCAGGCTATAATCGCCAATTCATTGGGCTGCTAGTTTCCTTGGTGTCCAGCGCTCTTGCTATCATTTGCTATGCAGCGACTGCCTAGAATTTCCAGAAGGGTTTCGATGTAGCGAACTTTGACCGATTTCTGCCCAAGATTAATTGCGTTTCGTCTTCACTTTTGTACGATGTTCGAGATCCAAGATGAGTCCCCTGAAACGTGCTTCATGGCAAGAATGAGGTTGCATCATGAAATCGGGGCTTCGACGGACTACCGGAAGTCGAAATTGACTCGTCTAGCTCAACGCTGTTTCCTGTACCAAGGCGGCGATACAGTATACTGATTACGTTCTTGCTAACAGCGACATGCACCAACAGGTCCATAAGCGTTTTCTTGTTCAGAGAGCGTCATGAGCATACTACTGTCAGGCCACCGATACGCACACGGCACGGTAATTGGGTTGATACAAACGGTAGTCGGTCTTCTAGTCGTTTCAACTTCAGCCACCAATCTTTCTATGGGGCTTCTAGAAAGAAAAGCAGATCGTGCTGCCGCCTCGTTGTAGCACACCAACGCCAACGCCCTAGGAAACGCGCTTCCGACGCGGGAAGACAATGTCATCGTCAAGACTATCCACTTCGTCTCGCCTACGCTGTCATGATTACCGAAAACAGTCGAATTTTCGTGAGCAATATTGTCGCAAGCTCAAAAATAGCTTGTGGTCACAAGATCTTGCTCCCAGAAGTGCATCCTTGCTAATCTATTAGTCCACCACATTTAGCTGTCACCTTTTTTATGACGCTTATTCCAACGGCGTCCGCAATCGTCATCAAGACTAACCTAGTGGTTTCATCACAATTTGAGCAACAATTCAGGTGGCGTGATTTCTGCTGGTAGAATCGAACTTTCTATCTAACCTTCGGCGATAGCTACTGTCTAAGCAAGAAGGTGCGCCTTACTATCGAGCAAGGTATCGAATCTGTCGATCCTTGCGTTTGTGCTGGAGGCGAGGCACAAAATGATGCTGACAGACCCACATAGCACTCCCTGTCTTGCGAGACAACCTCGCTTCTAAGCATTTCTCCTAGCCGACTCTCACAAGGTCTGAGTGTCTTCTTTCTCGGAGTTTTTCCCAGAAGTGCGCTTACGTGCAAGCTAAATCAGTGGTGAACGGAGTGACGACCAGCTTCCAAAATGTTTTGAATCGACGGCGACCGGTACACTAGGCATCTCCCGCAGCTCTAAAAAGCCACGTTCTGGAAGTCGATCTGCCGCGCCACAATCCTCAGACGTTACAAACAGGGATGATCTGTCAACCTACACGTGCTTGACAACCCGTATGTGCTCGACCTCGAGTTCGAAATCAGATACCTTCAGGATGTTCTCGAGGACAACGTCACTATGATACCTCCCGTGACTTTGACTTCATGCATTTTCTATTGTCATAGCTCCATAGCTGCGCCGTACTTCTGAGCTTTGTCGTTGGGCAGCAACGGCAAAGGGTAAGATGCCCAAAGTCAAGAACGTCGATCTTAGGACCGAAAGAGCATTGGCGCCATTGCCTCACCTTCATTGGCTCGAGATCAGGACTCTCAATTGTAGTCCTGTGGAGCACCAAACTCGTCAGACATTCCCTCTAGTACTCAGAACAACCCGGCATGAGCCTTGTTTCAGGAAAATGGTGGATTACTATCACTACCGAGATAGTGTTCCTTGCTACTACGCAGAAGTATGAGAGGTCACGGCGTGACTCGCCCTTACCCCGAGGCTTGCATCCCTGGATGGCTGAAGCTCTTCAACCCGTATGTGAAGCATCTTGACAAACATGTCCTCAATGCAGAAAGGCTCGACTTCCTTCAGGTTGACATCAAAATATCTCCTGACCTTGCTGCCCGACATATAGCGCCCAGGTTGTGCCCAGGAAGCGAAGGTATTTTCAGTTCCACGAATTCGCTTGCAATACATTGTGCCGACTCTAAGTCCACGTCTCAGCATCCGTTTGAGCCCTTCTTTCGCCTTTCTCGGCCCCTTCAGGATGACGAAAGCTCTACTGGGCAACCTTGCTGCTATCAATACTGTCGTTCAACTATCTCTTCCCAATTCACATTTCACTGAATTTACCAGCACCGGTCTCAAACCCAGCCTACATACAAGCGGAAAAATGAGTAACCTAGTCGCTGGGTCCGTAGCCGAGCAGGGATCGTTCGATTTTCACCGGTATGACACTCGCTGCCATGAACACGCACAAAGGCAATTCATGGTCTTTTGGAAATTGGCTGATAATTGTGACAGGTCTTCCAGCTATAGGAGCAGTAATGGTTCATATGACCCATTTGAAGGACGTCCACAAAACCGCTACAGCCCTCCAAGGACAGATTTTGATGAACCTTTCTTACAATCGATCAGCTCAACAAGACCAGTACAGATGTACCCCAATTCGGGACCACGAACTTCAGGATTTCCCGTTTCAGCGGCAATTCCGGGTACAGATATACCATACTTGAATCACGATAATCTACAACGGACGACGATTGTCGAGAATCTATCAAGTCGGCGTCAAAGTCAAGACAGCTTCGGTCAAAGGACTGGCTCACCAGTAAGCCACACTTATGCTGATTATGGGTTTGAGATACAACGACATGGCAGTGATGCTGGACGAAACACTCAGCGCTATCACACACGAAGACGTCCTCTTAACCAGGACGAATTCGACGGACCAAGCCAATATCTTCCTCTACCTCTTCCACAGCAAGATGCCGGCCGTGCACAGGAGATGCCTAGCCTCCCAGTACATCTGGAGATGTCAGAGCAAGACGAAGTCATGGCTCGAGCAAACGACATCCTGTCTGAGTGTGCCTTTCACTTTGTTGCAAAATATCAGTTTCCGGTACCACTAGAGCGCGATAAGCCTACCGTGAGATCTGCTTCTGACCGGGAGTGGACTGAGTGGGCGTATCTGCTCAAGCGCCTTGCTACCAAAAGACGGATTCCAGCAAGAGTGCTGTACGACAATCAGATCAAACAGCTTGTGACCACATTGGAGAACTCCATCGCTACACGACAGAGTATTAACAAAGATCGCGGTCACGTCAAACAAAAACCAAAAGACGACAGATACATCTTGCAGCATGTCAGTGCTGGCACTCAGGTTGCTAAGATTCTCATGGACTCACTAGCCATGGAACAGCTTAGCGATCTATATGCAAGGACAGAGGCTGTGATCTTTGAACGACGTCGACAGGCACGACATTCGCCTGTCGGGAGAGTTTAGTAGCTCGTGTGCCATAGAGAGACGTGTTCTGCTACTATGTCCTGCAGAAGACTACCCAAGAACACACAACACATCATACGTTACTCGACTATCCAATGATGCAGGACATCAACAAGCTGTTACAGTATGCGAAGAGGAAAGAACAGGTTCAGACCTGCAGAAGTACATTACAATCGAAATGACACGCAAGTACTGCTCGTTCCAGACGCGAATGCTGAACAGCACATAATGACTTACGACTACTTTCCGGGAATCTTAATCATGCAAACTATAGATACAATCTATACCCAACTCTGCTAAAAAGATAGAAACTATAACTTCATGCCTAATGCCTTGTGTACCCTCATGCTCTGCCGTATGCTTAGATCCAACATGATCTCTTCACTACCACCTGGAATCTTGTAGGCAAGAGTGTCTCTGTATAATCTCTCGACCTTACCACCTTGACCTCCTCTGCTGTAAGCAAGTCCTCCGAAGATCTGGGCCGCCTCTTTCGTACAGAATTCAAATGTTGTTGTAGCCTGGGCTTTTAGGCCAGCGATAGCGCCACCTAGCCTTAGCATAGCCTCTGTCTCTCCCATCTTCTGACATTGGAAGACGAGATTCTCTAGCCAGGCGTAAGAGGCTTCGATCTGTCGTGCCATATGTGCTAGCTTCAGGCGGATAACGGGATGGTTGATCAACTTCTGACCAAAAGTCTTTCGTTTGTTCGCGTACTTGACGCACTCTTCGAAGCACACTCTAGAGAAGCGCAGACACTGAATGATGATGCCTATACGTTCGTGATTGAAATTTGTCATGATGACTTTAAAGCCCTGGTTTTCCTTGCCGATCAGGTTCTCGACTGGGACCTTGACGTCCTCGAATGTGATGTATGTCGTGCCTGATGACCACACACCTTGACAGTCCATCTTTCGGGTGCTTACGCCTTCGGTACGCTCAATGAGAAGGACGGAGATACCATTCATACCAGATTCTGGAGTGCCGGTACGGACAGCAGTTGTGAAATAATCACACCAGATACCATTTGTGATCCATTTCTTCTCACCGTTCACGATGTAGTGCTTGCCATCTTCGGAGAGCTTAGCTTCGCAAGTAAGATTGGCTACATCTGAGCCAGCGTCTGGTTCCGTGATAGCAAGACAGATTCTTTTGTCGCCGTTAAGGATATCTGGAAGGACACGCTTCAGAAGGTCTTTCTTGCCAAACTTGACCAGAGGAGGACAACCAATTCCGAAGCCACCTATCAGGTTCCAGACCAGACCACCACTGCCAGTTCGCGATAGCTCATCAGTGAGCAGCATCTCATGGAACAAGTCCCACTTTTCCGGATCTACACTCTTGACGACGTTGTTTGTATATTGCTTCTGGTAGTGCATGCCAAGCAGACCAGCAAGATAACCTCGCTCGCCCATCTGCTTGTAGATCTTTTCAGGCACTCTCTTTGCTTCATCCCATTCTGTTACATATGGTTCAAGCTCGTTCTCAACCCATTCACGCACTTCCTCTCGAAGAGCTGCATGTGACTCGTTGTAGTAAGGTGAGTGATACGATTGGTACCAGTTCGGGTCTGCGAACGGAATGAGGCTGCCGAAGGGATCCATGGCGTCAGCTTGCACTTCTGCTGCAGCGGGACCAGGTGCAGGTACGACGGCCTGGCCTGGCTCGGAAGATGGCACCACCTTCTCAGTCTTCTCTTCCTTCGGTGCAGGTGTTGGAGCTGGAGCTGGAGCTGCCTCGACTTTCTTACTATTTAGCGACCCGACTTGCAGCTTTGACTTGTACTTCTTGAGTATGCCTTCGTTGTGGTATTTCCAGAACTGTTTGCTTGCATCTTTGCCTGCCACTCGTGTTAAGATCTTCTTTCCGCCAGGATGTTCATCCTGGAATGTGGTCAGATCATAAACATCCTCGTCTACGATAATGTATAGATCAGAGGCTTTGTTGTGCTTCTGCACATCCTCAACTGAGAATGACTTAGACATGTTCGCAAGTGTTAATACAGTCTAACAAGCAAAGGGAAGCAAAGATGGAAGCTTCAGAACGATCAGAGACAGAAAACGAAGATGGTAAAGAGAGTGAGCGAGCTGCTTTCACATGTCAGTATCTTCAGCAATGTTCACATGGTACCAGGTACGCGACATGTGTCTCGATGCTTATTTCCGCAACTCCAGCATTATGGCACGAGCCCCAGACTGTGACGTCCGTGGGATCGTCGACCAGACAAATTCTCGATATTTGAGTGGTGGATGGCTGTGCTTGTGATCAAGTGACCAGCTTGTTTCGAGAAGACACCGACGCTAACCTGTTCAGGCCAGCCTCGGTATGGACCACATGCCAGACGCGCACATGTCGCGTGTGTTTTCGGAGTATCAGATCTGCTTCGAAGCTATATCGTATGAGCAAAATGTGATTGGGAGGTAATGAGGCTGTTTGACAGATATAAGGGCTCATAGGGTGTTTTCCGGCGCGTGTTCGAACTATGTCAGGTTGTCCAGCCACGTTATGCGAACTTGGAAGAAGCATTAGTGTTGAGACTTGAGCTGACCGAAGATGATGAGAAGCGCAGAAGAGACCTTGTAAGATTCAGGGAGTGCGTAGGTATTCAAGCCTGAACACATTCACCTCGTTCGCTGAAGGATCGATTGCCGTAGCCAAGTGGGAAGGCACGACCATGAATGTCGGTCAGGCTCATCCCAAGCTCCCTTAAGCTCCTTGTAAACGTTTCTCTCGTGCGACATTGACCATTGAGATACTACTGCTGACCTCATCTGGCTTCACGTTTCTGACAGGGTGAAAGAGCAGATCGCGAAGAAGGTAGAGTTCGAGTCTTCTATCCTTCTACTGTGCTTATAGCCTTTCTAAATGTCGGCTCTAGCGACAGAAATCAAGCAGAAAGCTCTCTCCACGGACTTTGACAAGAAGATACAGGAATTGCAGCACAATATCGAATCTTATATTGGGGAACAGAATGCAATCGTGTAAGCCACTCCTCAGCGCATCCGATTCACATTTGACAAGTGTGCAAGTGATCAGACACACGAGCAATCTGTTAAAGAGCTTCGGGAACTGGTCAAAAGACGAATGTCTATAGAAAAAGAGATGGTCAGAACTACTGATGAGCTGGATGAGGCATACAAGAAGAGCAAGTATCTATTCAAGACTGTCATCGATGCTCGACTCGTGGAAGGTACCGGGTTGCTCAATGAGCTCAAAATTATTGAAGGAACAGCCAAGTAGCAGGGACATCCATCAAACAATCTGACTCCGCGGAAGCCAATGCTCTTTGATTGCCAGAGAAAGCGCAGGAAGCAGAGTACTTGCCCTACAAGCGGTCTTGCTGCTTCTTGTCCTTCCGAGGCAGCGTGGTAGGCTGTGAAGGACAATTTGCTGATTGCGGCATACTCAGCCTCGAGAAGACGTATCAGCTGTGATATGTGGTGAGTCTTTGTTTTACAAACAGCGGACGAGAAACGAATTGCAGACTCACACCAATCTCCTTTCTGTTGTTCTTTTTGAGCATACCTCTTTCATCCTACCTCAACTAACTGCCAATGTCCTACGAACCTCTACCAAGTCTGGAAGAGCCAGACTACGCACGAATATTTGAGGAGCTTATCGCTTTACCTGATCTGCAAAATGAAACTTCCCAACGACCTGCAGGGAAACTGGATGGTTTCTTCGCTGCGCCCAATGCAGAGGACATCATACGAAGTCCTGGCTCACGTCTGGTTGAGGATATTGGACCTTCAGACGATTTCTCTGGTGATTGCTGGCCCATGTCGTAGGAAGTCGGGGGCATGCATCTACAGCAGCAAAGTCCAGACCTCGATGAAGCGATATCGCCAAGAACAAAAGTACATAATAGCGATTCCCACCTCATGAAAAAGTCAGGTAAGTGACCTTACCATTAGGCCGTCTGCAATGGTTGTCCCTTTGTGTTGTGTCTCGACGCGTTCTGAAAGAAATCCTAACAAGCTTACCGTCTATCCTCCGATACAGCATAGGTCTCGTCTACAGTCCCTAGAATCGTCGGAAACGTCCTTGCAAGACCGAAGTCCTACGCCGAAAGCTAAGTTCGTTCCCCCTAGAAAATGGTCGCCAACGAGACTCAGAGCCCTAAGCCGTCAACGTCGTCCGAAAAACCTGCCCCTTACTGCTGACTGGGCGACAGAAGGGTCGAATAGGATTGATAAAAGCTCTACACAAGTAGATGCTGTGCCTATCGAGGCGCTGACTGCACGATGGACCACGATTAGGACCATCAGCCAGAAACTGGTATCTGGACAGGAAGTTGTGGTTGAGATGAGTGTAGGTTGTGAGCAACCACAGCACGATGTAGATGGTCTGGCGAGTACGTCTGAGACCACGAGCAGTCGGCCTTACAGAGTGACTGTGAGATCGAAATCAGGCGAGATCATATTCGAGAGAACATAGGTACAGTCTTTAGCCACAGAGACGACAGTTCTACGTGCGCAGGCCTGAGATAAGTCGCCAAAAGTTCAGAAAATGTCCAATCTTGGATCTTTGTGATGCATTAGCTAGCTGTACATAATTTTAATAATCTATCATCAAATCGTCACAAGCCATGCTTTGGCTTTGCCAAATCGTTCCATCTATTCCCAATGTATGTTTCTCCGATGCATCGCTATGCCAAGATCTGTCACGAAATTTGAATACAATAATCTTCTACAGCATCAAAACAGCCACACTTGCTAGGACAACCACTACCATCGTTCCAGTCGACATTAGTCTGCTTGGTGCTGCACTCTTCACTTTGACAGCACCAATTTTCAGATCAGGATTATATCCATTCGGCGTCGTGGCATTAGTTGTACCATTCCAGCAATACTGCGTAAAGCACTGCTGACAAGCCTGAGGCATAGTCGTCCCTGTCCGATCAAAGCTGCGACTCAATATCGCACAGCCAACACATTGCGCCCAGTTCTCGTGACCGGACAGCGTGCCATTTGCCATTGTTGCTACATCATACCCATTGGAAATCATTGCGTCTCTGTAGGTATTATTTGTCGTCAATGTGACTGTTGGCTGGTTTGACATGGTGACATATGGCGAGTTCGGCAGGTAAACGATAAGTGGAGGAATCGAGCCGTTCGACGATGAAACATCAGTCAGGTTCGAGGCGTTGCAGCCAAAGAATGTCGGGCGATTGTTGAGACCGAGGTTAATGAACGTGTTTGTGTCTGGGACGTATGGGAAGCGAGTGCCGTTGCCGATAGGTTCAAATTGTCGTGCGTATGTTTGAACGAGCGATGAGCCATTGGGCCAGTTCGTTGTGGTGTCTGCGGAGTTGTCGTTTGCGAAGACTACATCGACTGCACGTGCAGGCTGGATCAACGGGTCGAAGGGGATGTTCTGGTTATCAGTTCCGCCATCGACTAAGGTGAGCGAAGAGGCGTCGTGGTTATAAGAGTTGCCAGTTGGATTCCAGCCGAAGAACGGGTTTGGCTGGTAATCTGCGATATCGTCATCGTCTGCTGAGATACCTTGGACGATGGAGGCTACTGCTGAGCGAAGAGCATCCGGGATATCGAGGCTGGAGTCGTTAAGAGAAAGGATGAGAGTATTAAAGATACTTGAGCTGGTACCCATGACAAAGCCACCGTTATCGAACCCGACTGTGCATTGGCTGGTGTTGCTCTTGCCATTCGTCATATTGGTGCCGATATACTGAGTAGGAACAAAGCCGTACGTGGTTGGATCCCAGGTACCCATCTCGAACGCGTTGAACTCGAAGACGCTGGAGTTGAGACTCACAATCTTCTGCCCAGGAGCTCTAGCATCTGCAACCGAGATAGGGAACGGTTGCAAGCCATTCTGGAAATCCTCATTGAGCTGGATTGAAGACCAAGTGTATGCTGGTCCTCCATCCGTTGCGTTGATCAGCTGATATGACAGTCCACGACCCCAGTAATCGGTAATGCTGGCGTCAAATCCAGCGTCTCGCTTGCCTTCGACTGAGCTCAGAAGATCCGCATAATACTCTGCAGTGTTCAAAATCTGGATGCCTCCTGTAGGAGGACCTTCAAGGATGGAGTTGCCAAATTGCCACACTGTCGGATCATTCTGCAGCGCACTGATTGTGGTAAAGTTGTTCATGAACACGGACCCAACCAGCCAATTACCGCCACTAAGACCGGCAATATAGGTGGCACTCTGTAGCAGACCACCCATTTGACCAGCTGCTGTTGAATTATCTGTTCGGTTGTCGAAGGCTTTAAGCACTCCCGCACCATTGAGAAGTGCTCGCCAACCACCGCCTGAAAAGGCAAGACCTATATTTGGTAGTGCTGTAGCATTATCTCGATGGTTGTCGATATATGATCCAGCATCAAAACCTGATATATTCATTCGTGTCAAGAAGTCACGCATAGGTTCTAGCGTAACATTCCGTCTCGTCTGAACCCATGTTGTCTCATTGTTAGACAGCCCATTTGCCGCTCGTACGCTCACACCACCAGACGGACAATCGACTTCGGAGGGCGTATATCCTTGAGGTGAGACGGGAGCCGCTCGTTTGAGTAAGTCGATATCCGTCAAGGCATTGAGGGCTTCGTGGTGTATCTCTCGGGATATTGCAGATGCTAAGATTGTCAGTAATTGAGATTTACTCTCGCGATTCCACATACCCTGCGCAAGGCTGGCTGCGCTGCTGGCAGCGAGTAAATGATTGAACTTCATACTATTGATGATGGTTAGACCCTGGCTTGTGAATCTGGAGCGATATCGAGGTTCTTAAAGAGAGTGTAATCAAAGCTCAAAATCTTCAGTTTCTGGGGCGTGCATAGCAGTGCACCGAGCGTGCCGGTTATGGGAGCATGATCAAAAAACGTGTCGCGCGACAAGTCACCCACTCGTGACATCGAAGTAAAACTTGACTAGCACACCTTGTTGACAGGGCTAAGCATGATGTCAATATGGAGGAGTGGAACTATGTTGTACCGACCGATCCGCGTTTGGCATCTCGGAAGGCCGTTTTCCCATGATGGAAGCGTAAGCTGGAAGCTCTGGTTTTCTTGGCAGCTTGGTAAGTCTGTGCTCGTGGGACACTGTGCATACGATACACGACCAGAAAGGTCTCTTCTCCATGGCGATCAAGTAATGGAGTGGCGTAGAGCGTAGGCGTATACAGAATTCTGCATTTGCAAGAATGAGAGCTCGATGTTATGAAAATGGTGGCTAAGAAACTTACGCCATCTTAGGTGCATAGGGCTGCGGTAGGCTGCATAAATCCTCGCTTCGTGCACAAAATGCTGGGGCCAACACGAGTCATTGGGTCAAAGTTCAGGCTTGCCGGGCGATCCGTGCTAGGTAATATCCGAAAGCGAAATCGATTTCAACACAGCCTTATGGTGATCATTCAAGGTTCTGAAGAACACAATCAAATCTTCTTGTCCATCCAATGCGAACATGTCCAGCAGCTAAGACTGAGCCAGGTTACCATACATTTCATGTATGAGTTCTCAAGTGGTGATTCTGTCGTTGTCAGTGAGCCCCAGAACACCCTCGATCATGGCTATTGCGACAGTTAGCATCGTTCGGTATGGACCACGTAGAGCCGCCTGTTTGAGCCATAGGAAACGCGCATGAAGAGAGTTACATGATGCAGATGGACTGTGAAGAGTGCATACTGCGACTTGTTCGTCATGGGCAGTGGACATCTCGTTTCGAATTAGCCATTGCTATGATACCTGACGGTAGGATTTTGTAGACCAGAGCTTGGATCTATGGGGCTGTTACATTCTTGTGACAGTGACAGTCGACGGTTGAAGACTTTCTTATACAATGAAGCTTGCCAGCTCTGTGGTACTAGGCGCGATCTGATCGAAACCGGACGCGTTTAGTGGTTTCGGCGCTGCATGGCCCGAAAGCCGATTGGCAGCATCGCTATCTCGTACCTGTAATAGCATGAACATCTTAATATCATCTATTATCCTCATCATTTCATCATGTCCGTACGTCCTGTTAGCTGTCTGCGTAACTACGTACGGACATGTCAATCGCTAGTCCGTGCTCAAAGGAGATGGGCTCAGGTACACGACTTTCGACATGTGGCAACTCGGCGGCACAATAGCACCACCATTCAAGAAAAATATCGGCAACAGCTAGAGGAGAAAGCACGGGCAGAGGGATTTGAGTCTGTAGAGCAGCTGAAGGTTGCATATGAGGAACGAATCAAGCAGCTTCGAAAAAGAGTGTCCCAAGAGCTAGATAAAGCGACCAATCCTCAAGCACAGATCGAAGCTGCTCAGCAACAACAGCAGCATGTACAAAAACCATTTCATCCTCCGCCGCCTCCACAGGCACAGACGGCGCCGGACTTAGCATCGTCGTCGAACCAGCAGCAGAAAAAGGAAAGCTCAGGCACGCCTGGAATCAAACCATTATCTTCTTTTTTGGACCTCGACAAAGTGTCATCGTTGCCCAGTAAAGAGATCGAATACCTCTGGCGTCTGAGACATGCCAATGATTCCAAGTCGCTATGCGCGGTGATACCGCTGGAAGTCTACAAGCGTATCTACGAGACTGCGAAAACACATCCTCGATTCATATTACCACTGCCACGTCCAGCAGCAGATGATGGAAGTGGCGATATCAAACAGTCTGCGGACGGATTTGATGCGCAAGCCGCTCGAACCGCCAGTGACATTCATTTCTTGCAGTGGTCGTTTCATCCACCAGCGGGTCCTCCTCCTGCGCCAGGAAGTCAAACAGCTAATACACACACAAGCACAATTCTGTTCACCCATTTAGCAGCCTTCAAGCTTCATGGAGAGTACGCGCAACCTCATATGACTGTGACGCATCACCTAGACCTCGCCGATTCACATGGCTTGGTGCTGTTGAATGGCAGTGTGGTGGATGGAAAAGGTGTAAGTGTTGAAGAGGGTAAATGGTTACTGCTGTGCATGCAGAAGTTTTATGACAAAGAAGGACATGGTGGTGGGGTCGGTAAGGAGAAGCGACAGAACCTTTTGAGGAAGTTCAGTCAAGGTGACACGAGCTTCGACATCAATGAGCTTGTCGATGAAGCTGAGAGGATCTCGTGATTGTGGGTCGAATCTGCAAAAGCAGAACTGAAATCATAGCGACCACAAGATGAGACCTTCTCCCGTTCTCTGCAGAAACCGTCCAAGTTTCCACAAATCAGACTAGCAGAGGCCGAATCCGGCATGAAGGGACAGCGAGTAAGGCAAGAAGCGAGATGATCTGCAGTCGCGGTAGGGGAAACGCAATTGAGACAGCCGAGTCTCTCTATCTACGACCACTATATCGGTACCCTCAGATCATCTAGCCTGACATCTGTACCACTAAGACCTTTCTCAGACTCCTTTTCAGCAAGCACTTCCTGGTCCAGCCAGTCCCATATGGCATCGAAATAGCCAGGCTCAGCGACTGTCGAATTATGATCGCCATTCTCAAAGCTTCGCCACGTTTTCCGCCTCGCTCTGCAAGACTCATACAGCGTTCGCATCATGCTCGGCGGCACGATCTCATCCTTAAGTCCGGAGAGGAACAACATCGGTGGTCCGCTCTCTGGCAGTTGCTGCACTATATCCTCAGAAGCCCACTTCTGATGACACAGAAAACTGATGTATCTAGCAGGGGGGAGCACAGACGGTATCAGCTTCCGTATGGACAAGAACGTGTTCTCCAATATTATGCCTGCTATCCTCGTTTGTTTCTGCTTCTCACTGTTCTTTTCGTCAACCGTATCCTGCATATTCTGTGAGAGCAGCTTGATCGAGACGGCACCGCCTAGACTCTGGCCGTAGATGACGATCTTAGTCTTTCTCATTTCGTAATGTGCGCGAATATAGTCGAGCGCTGTCTGCGCATCGATATTGATGCCTGCCTCATCGGGACTACCTGTGCTTAGTCCGTAGCCACGATACTCCAGCATGAAGACATGACAGCCGAGCGATTCGGACAGGACTTTGCCGATAGGTAACCTGTGCCCTATGTTACCCGCATTGCCGTGAAAGGCCAATATTGTGACGTTCTTCTGTAATTGAGCGTTTGCGGGCCTAAGGTAGTATGCGTGGAGGGTTTCGCCGTCTGGAGTAGGGAGTTTCAGGGACTCGGCGTCACGTATGTTGAATTGTGAAGGTGGAGGGACTTCGGTCCTCGAGTTCAGTATTGTGGAAGGATAGATCAGGGTGTTCTGCTTGAAGTACAACAATGAGGATCCTAGAGCTGCTAGCCCTGACGATGCTAGGAACGGTATTCGAAGGTAGTTCAGGGTCGCAGTGAAGTAACTCATAACGTTGTTATCTTGTGGTGCCTCATCTGATTCTTTTGACGACGCCGTGGTGAAGGCGTGTTGACACTGCGATAGAGAGAAAGATTGCTCGAGTACGAGGTACGAAGATAGCGAGGTGTCTGAGTGTATGCTCTTTAAGACAATATGCTGCAGCAGACCTCGATAGAAGTTCACGTATCGAGACCTCGAACTACATCGCCTGCCAAAACGTGGGGAACGTGCTTATCTGGCATACAGGGGTCGGAAGCGCTAATTTAGGCTCTGATTTTGCTGCACAAGCCCGAAGCTTCGCCTGGCGCAGGCGTGAACGCGTCTCTTGCCTGCCTGCCTTCGACTATACATCGCAACAGCTTGCACATGAGCAGTCAACGACGATTCCAACTGCACATCCCAACCAGCCGGTGAAAGTCCCGTCAGAGAGTGACTCTACAGCATCCGCCAAAACCCCATACATTGCGTTTGAAGAAGAGCCAAATCAAATATAGCCGATATGGGTCCAGATATGAGGACGGGCATGCTGGGAGAAGATGGCATCCACGTCGATATGAATCATCTCAAGAAGGGTGAGGTAAACCTGGGGACGTCCATCATGGCCATCAACTTCAAAGATGGTGTAATATTAGGAGCCGACTCCCGAACCACCACAGGTGCTTATATCGCAAACAGAGTTACAGACAAGCTCACACAAGTACACGACACGATATGGTGTTGTAGATCAGGTTCAGCTGCAGACACGCAGGCAGTGGCAGACATTGTGAGCTATCATCTAGGTTTATACGGGGTGATGAACGGTCAGGATGGTCCAACAACTCAGACGGCCGCAGCATTATTCCAAGAACTATGCTACGAGAATAAAGATCAATTAAGGTAAGCATCTTCAACATCTTCTGAAGGGCGAGTACTGACAGCATAACAGCGCTGGTATGATCATTGCTGGATATGATAAACGCCACGGCGGATCAGTATACTCGATACCACTCGGCGGTTCTTTGCACAGACAATCATACGCAATTGGTGGTTCAGGTTCAACTTACATCTACGGATACTGCGATGCTAACTGGAAAGAGAGCATGACCGAGGAAGAAGGTATCAAATTCGTGAAAGGCGCACTTTCCGAAGCTATCAAGTGGGACGGCTCATCAGGTGGTGTCATCAGGATGGTTGTGCTCACGGCAAGAGGTCACGAAAGACATCTTTACCTGCCAGATAACGGTTATACAGGTCCGGGCAAAAGTCAACTTCCTGCCCCTGTGCCAGCCTCTGCATGATAAGCATCATGCCGTCGAAGATATCGGTTGATTGACTGACGAAGGGAGAGAAAAGTCGACTTTCAGAACATAGCCACCGTTGTGAAACGAGCTATTAGTTGCTGTACTAGCCCAAGATAAAGGTCAGCATCATCGACCTCATTTGATGAGCTTTTGCATTTAGCGCATGTGTTGAAACTGTCTCACACAATGATTAAGTGGTGGCGGTGCAAGTCACCATGGTCAGTGAGGTTTCACTCGCCTCTGGCAGCAAGCAACATGGTCTCTTCCGTATAGACCATGGGCAAAATGAGCGAGGCGTTTTGGTACCACACCATGCACAGTGACGTACGTGTAGCGCAGGAAAGACCCAGCTGTTACTCTAGTCTAGAAGTGGTTCAAAAGCTGGTACAATGCTTTCGAGCTGGTTATAGCATTTTCGGAATATCACTAGTACCGCAACCTTGGTGCAGGTACGATTTCGTGCATGCCATATCTTGACACTTTGTTCTACAGCTTTTGCTCTTCCCGCTTATGTTACCTCTCGTAAAAATATTCTTACGCTGCCTGCTTCACACAGTAACCCTCTTCTCAGTCAAAGGTTAACGGTCTACCTTCTATCTCATCAACGACTACGGCCAACACTCTGTAAGAGACAGTTCCTGTTCATTATCAACACGTACGGGTAAGTGACAATTTCTCTTACATACATACTGGATACCTGCAAGCCGAATACTATGTCATATCTGGTACCCAGCACATGCCAGGTTCTCCTGCATGCCGGCGGCTTCCAACATCCGCATGAACAACATCTCGTACTCTATTGGTTGGTGCTAGGTTCAATCTAGCCGGCAGCATTAACATTCAACACGTCGTTCTTGTCTCGAAAGAAACAGATAATCTCACAAGAGGTACATTATCTGACAGGCAGCGCTATCGATTCTCCTTCGATTGATTCACGGAAGACAGCACCGCATCACAGATTCTACTCCCGCCAGATGACCGAAATACTGGCGAGAAGCAGATCTTCATGCCCGAAGCTGGAGCCATGGCCAGCCACCAACGACCCCCACCAACCACTAAACGATGCCAGTGAAAGTCAACTGTCAACTGCGCCCCAAACAAGCACTTCGATGTTCTTTCTGCAGGCTCTGGCTCGTCTCTGGCTCGCACCTGCCACTGTTCCGTAACCTAACCTTGTACCCAGAACCGTGGCTCCAGACCCATGCCTATAGACTTTCCTGTCCGCTTGATAACTTGCACGTTCCATCATTCTTCTATTTGCTCGTCGTTCGTTGCGGCTGGTCCGTCGAAAGTATGCTGACATCGCAGATGCAGCTCATGAGACCCACGTATTGAGATGGGATCGCTGGTAATGAGCCAAGTGGCGCCGAGCCTCGGTCAGCAGCATCCGTATCATCACATAATGGTGGGCGGTGACCCTCAGCACAGTCAGTCTGAGACCACCACTCGACCAAATACCCACAGAAACACATCGTCGCAATCGCACGGCACCAATCGATCTTCAGACGCATCCGCACGTCCATCATCTCCCTCACTGCGCCCTGCAGAAACTCCGTCCGCATCTCAAACACGGTCTCAACCTGACAGAGAAGCATCATACAGAAGTCAACACCATCATGGCTTCGATCAGTCGGGCTTTCCACTTTCTAGCGATCCGAGAGGCCTGCACTCGTCCCCATCTTCACCTCGCTTAGGCCCCACCCACCGATCCACACGTTCGCTTGCTGGCTCAGAAGCTACGTCTCCAAGCAGGCTGAAAGTAAGAGATCTAGCACACATCCAAAGCTTTGCCAGCCAGGAGTATCTTGCTAGACCTAGGCTAGGAGCTCGAATGTTCGAGACAGGCCGGCAATATGAGATTAGTGCTATGCCAGTCACTGACATTATCGAGATGGTCGCGGGCCTATTGACGAGAATCACCACTACAAATGACCGTCAGCACGATAATGCGAGTCGGCCAACCACACCTCAAGATGGAGGCGCGCTCACATCTCAGTCAAACTGTGTGCTAGCTTTTCATGGCAAGAATGTTCCAAGCATCACAATTCTAAGCTATCTTAGTCGTATTCACAAGTATTGCCCTACTACGTATGAGGTGTTTCTAAGCTTGTTGGTCTACTTTGATCGTATGACTGATAACTTCAATAAGCGCTTCTTACAAAAAGCAACAGGAAGAGCCGCTTCAGACAGCTCCGATGCCTCCTCAGATTTGACTTTGGTGGATAGGCCAGCTGCCAGAGGTTCACGATCGACGGACGATGACGATGCTGATCAGCCTCAATTCTTCGTGGTTGATAGTTACAATATTCACCGACTTGTCATTGCAGGCGTAACTTGTGCCAGCAAGTTCTTCTCGGACGTCTTCTACACAAATTCAAGATATGCTAAGGTAAGCATTCTCAAGCGCATCCCAGATGTCTACTAACACACAATTTCAGGTTGGTGGTTTACCTCTCGCAGAACTCAACAACCTTGAGCTACAATTCCTGCTTCTGAACGATTTCAGATTAAGCGTGCCGGTCGAAGAGCTAGAAGCTTATGGCACGATGCTAGTGGAATTTTATGCTAGAGAAGTCATTACACAGCAGCAACAAGCGGAAACGGCACACCAACAGATGCAATCAACTCAGAATTCAGGAGATGAGATGTACATGCAGGGCTCGAGATCGAGAGCACCTCAACAGCAGACAGCATAAAGGCTGTTTGACAACAGTCGTCCGACACGACCAAACCGTCGCAACGACTCTCTTATGATCAGTATAGAATTGTGTGTTTCCAACCTAGACTCCATGATTTCCACGCATCACGTTCTCGGCGAAGATATTTTGGCACATAGATGTGAAGGTCCTGGGCCATGTTAATGCGTTCATCACGGCAAGCATGCGGTAGAGATGCAACAGAGCGAGGAGATATCTAGATCGTGGAGGATGCATCACGGCGTTGTCATTACGAACTCGTCATTGTTTAGTAGCTCATCCTGATACCCTACAGCTTGACGAATGAACGTGGACTTCTAATTACATTGCACGAATATTATTACGCTCGCATCGCATCTGTGGAATAACTCTAGCAGGTTTTCAGCAAGACACCGACGGATCATCGTTGTCACACACAGGCACAAACCGAAGATGCTCAAGTGTACAGGATCATCGTGGCCGTGCTGGCAGCCTGTTAATAGCGTGTTGATCATTGACGTATGCTGAGATGCTGTTGACAAACAGGTAGTGTGTACGATAGTAGCCTCTCGTGTCGAGCTAAGAGCAACATTGTAGAACCCATTCGCGAGTAAGTCTCTCGTTTCGAGCTGGAGGGTTCCAAGAACGTGAGTCCAAAATTGGCATGTCATGTGCTTCCACTGGCACTACCTGGAGAGTTGGACAAGAGTCGTGATTCTATAGCGGGATTATCGTCCTAAGCAAGGGCTCCAGATTACATTGAAAACACACGATTCGTGGCTGGCCTTGAGATTTTGTGCATGTATTTGAATGTCATTCACGAACGCTTCATCGTGCCCAGCAATACTGGTTAAACTGTCGACCATGAGCTCTGTCCAGCAGTCTGGAATAGCAGCTAAGGGAGTGCTGTAGAGGTCCACGGGGGCATCTCTCATGAAATCCTGTTCCCAGGTCTTCAGAGTGATCCTTTATAAGCAGGAGGACTGCTTATTGACTTTGTTGGACACTGATGTCTGATCGAATGTGACCTATGGCGAAAGCGCTTAGAAGCTTGCCGGTCCAATGTTGAAATATCAACAAGTCGGAGAAAAGCTTCGTAGACTGCTATCGTAGATAAAGCCGATGCTCTGCAGAAGTCGGAGCTGTGCGAAAAACGAGTGAAAGAGTTTCGAACTGGCTCGGGCGTGCAGAGGTAGTCCTCGTGGATGTCCTCAATCAGCTATATGTGATATGTCTGTAATATGTTGAGGCTCCCGGCGATCTTCCAAATGCCACAAAGGATTGCTGCAGTCAGTTTTGCAGCAAATATTCATTTGCCCATGGGCACTGAGGTCGCGTGCTAGCGGCAAGAGTCTTGCTGAACATGATTTGATACTTTATTGTACAGCATCACGAGGACCATGAACGGATATTCAGGATTCTGGCTGGGGAAACCCTCGTGCGAGGTCCTTGTGACCGTGGCTCTGATCGTGCTTACCACTGTGAAGTAACACCTTCCGTCTGGAGACTCATCGATCAAGCGAGCCATAAATTGGTGTCCTTTAGCTCTTTTCCCACGGGGTAGAAATCGGTGCTGCCGCCCCACAAAAAGGTTAGTCGGATCTGCAAGCACTGTCGTGCATGTTCGAACACTTGAGTCGGGCCAGATGCCTCCGCATATCATGCGACTCAGACTGTGCCAGAGTCTACAGTGTTTCTTACTCATCGATCAATGAGTCAGTCAGGCTCTCGTCCAAACAGCACTTTCCCCAGTACAGCTAAGCGTCGGAGCACTGATTCAGCGCTCATCAAAGCTCAGTACAGAGGTGAACGTCTCGGCAGTCACATTCACGCACGGTATCACCAGAATTCGGTTCACGATTGTATATTCGTGCATCAGTGGGCAATCTGTACAGGCTCTCACGGTGCAGATGGATCTCTACCCAGAAATTGCACAGGATGTGCCGATATACTTTTCATGAGTGACTAATTGAACGATGTTCGCCTATCTGCTACCTCGAGATTGGCAGCACAATGTCTAGTGTATGTAGGACTGCCACCTAATAACATATAATGCTTGAGTGCGGATTCTTGCTGCACCGACGCCGTGAGATAATGCTTTGGCAGTGCCCAATCTGCGTTGAAAGGCACAATGGTGATTGTTCAAGTACGTATGTACTATTCTATTTGACGATTTGACGAGGTCCTAAAGACGCCTGATTCTAGTTCACATGGACATCGCATCATCCTCCTTGGCCTATAAGGCTCGATATCGATTTGACACAGTAGTCCAGGAAGGACAAAAGCAGGATCGGCGATTCGTATAAAACATGAATATGATCATTGGAGCAAACAGAACACTACGTGGTTGTCTACGTGCACTACTAGGGTCAAAATAGCAAGAAAGAGGTTGGTCAACAGCAAGCAGCCAACACCACGCTCCCTTCCATCGAATCTACCACGCATAAGACCTAAAATAGTATGTTCAGCAACAAGCCAGTGAGAACATAGTCAACAGCGTTATGACGGTGTATAGCAGACAGTCGTCAAATCCATGTCTCTGAAAAGAGCAGGATAACGCATCACAAATTCGGACGTGATACCCCAACCCGTTTCAGATGTGAATGTTCTCATAAAATCTACTCGTATCCTGAGGACATTGTCTTCGTCTCGTTCAAGAAAATCCTGACCCCAAGGCCAACGAATCTTTAAACAACACGACAGCATGCCTGTTATTTCCCAAATGTCAAGCTCGTCAATATTGTCCATCAAATTGAGTCGTAAGCCAGACCAGATTATAGTGTCAATGCATGAAGCATGGAGTTCAGTCAGTTGCCGCTGCACAGGACGGAAGAATACAGGAATACGAGCAAATCTTTCTGCGGTTGGGGTTGCGCGCCACTTTGCCATTACGTATAACAACCATCCTATTCCTAGCCGCTCGGGATCGCGACAGCGTAAGGCTCTCAGGGCATTTTGTATCATGTCCGCTAAAGGATTGTTGTTCGTGCCGTAAAGGAGATCGAGCGGTTCGGGAAGCTCCGGGCAGGCATTCACCATATCCGAATTAGCCAACCACGGGGATAAGCTTACGCTTACGGCATCACTCTTGTTTAACGGCAGTTGTTGCCATTGTTGGAGATCTGGCGTGAGGACGTCTTCCCTTGGAGCCCGGTCATAGTCTTCAGAGTGATCTGTTGCACGTGGTTTTGGATATTCCCTATAAGCTGCGGGCGGATCGGATTGCTCAATCGAATAGGGCACTTTCGGCCTCCTTGGGTGTTCAAGACCGCCGGACAACCTGCTGATTGATATAGTAGACATAGGGTCAGAGCTGGTAGGTGATGTCAACTCATTGCTGCTGATTGGAGACGTAATGGGCAGCGACATGACCAGCGATGTTGGTGACTTATGAATTTGGAGGACCGGTGTCTCACCTGATTCCACGCCCTGCATGAAGTACGACTCAACGTCTCGTTCACGGGTAGCCGTATGAGAAGCTTGCTGGTCTGTGATCTCGAGTCGAGCTACGGGTTGTGCCCAGCGAGACGCATCTGCTAGGTCAGCTGTCGTGCCATCTTCCATAGTAGAAGGGCTATTGGATAGGGCTCCTGGCTTGGACTGGCGTATCTGGCTGTTTCTCGAATTCTCCTTGCGGTAGGCGGCGGGCGCAATCTGTGTGTCACCATCACTGCGAATTGGGGATTCCCAACCTTACACAAGACTACGCAGGCTCACTTGTCTCTCGCGAAGTATTTTGATTTCCCATTCTAGATTCTGGCAACGTTGTGCTAAATCCTGCACATTGCTGTGACAGTGGTTCTGTTCGCAGTAAGCTGCCTTCTCTTCCAGCACTTTGATGCGGTTGTCCTTTTTCAGTCGCAAAGCTTTCTGGGCCCGCCGGTCCCGAGCACGCTTCTTCTCCAACGAGGTGAAGACTTGGTCGACATCGTGCCTACTGGCCATGCTGAAGTCGTCAAACATCAATCACAGATCTGTGTGATATCATAGAAGAACAGCACCAGCCCGGTTGAATGTGACACATGATGATGGTTGGTACCGCAAGCAATGGTTTGGAAGAGGACATAAGGTTTCTGGAATCCGCGGGGCATCGGAAGGTCGAACTGCTTACTTGGGGGAAGGTTTGTGACTGCTACGGGCGTGCGAAACCCTCCAGTTGAGGTAATGAGTCTAGGTATTTAGATACCCCAGATGATGTGCTATTTACCCCAGGATACGGGGCACTGACCCCTGAGGTCTATCCCTTGCACCTTCGACTTCAAAGCAAGTTTAGCGAAGATCATCAAATTTTGGCTTCTACCGGTACGTACCACATCGCGTGAAGTTCTCACGCTACAAGGTCTGACGATCAATACGTGGCTCCTCTATCGTGGATATTCGCTGAACTTGCTAAGTGTTAGGGTTTTGCCATGATCTGCGCAGCTGCTGGATTTGAGAAGGATACTACACGCCGGACTAGTCATCTGGCAGATGACCAGCTAACATCAATGGATACAGACTCATCACGCAAAAGACAGTACTTTAGCGGTCTAGTACAAGTACAAACATTATGGATAAGACCTGAAGACGGGAGTTTTGGACGTATAACTAATCTAGACCATCATGTTTCGATTAATCTGTTCCAGTACTAGTAGCTACGCTAAGCGAGCAAGCACTGACTCAGCGCTTCTATCTACACAACCACCACTAGCAAGTCTTGGCAACTCTATTGAGCCTCTCTCCTCCACGATGCGCCTCAGACATTTGACTCAACAGGTTATCACTGAAGGTCATCGTACTGTTCGATGGCGACTTGCGTGAGCCTGTGGTCCACCATTTGGCCAGAACGACAGAGGAGGTAAGTGCCCGAAAACAAGGAGGCCAGCTCCCGCTCTACGTTCATGTGGTTCCGCACATGGTTGATACAGACCATGGCCCATTGCATGCACCTCGGCGCTACAGCATATGATACACAGACGTTCCACAGTCTGTGAATCACTTGTCTTGCTGTTCTCTTCTTCATTTCTTTCCTGTCAGTCCTGCACCGAGCACTCCAAGAAGAATGTCACCGATTGCAACTGCAGACCTCGAGAGGTCCATGCCCGCCCATACTGCAACCAACGGCCTTGACCAAGCTCAATGTCGCGGCACGCCTATTCACGCAAATCGCCACATGCGCGTAATCTGTGTTGGGGCAGGTGCTTCGGGCATCTATATGGCCTACAAGTTGCAGCGTAACTTTACGGACTTTTCACTCGATGTCTACGAAAAAAATCCCGACATTGCAGGGACCTGGTATGAGAACCGGTATCCAGGCTGTGCATGTGACGTTCCTGCGTCAGTAACCTGTTCATTGCTCCTGTCATAGGAATTACAGCGGCTGACCATGCACTAACAGACATAATTATACCTACTCATTCGAGCCAAAAACTGATTGGTCAGCAAACTACGCTTCTTCACACGAAATCTTCCAGTATTTCACCGATTTCGTCGACAAGTATAGTTTAAGGGACTATATCAGCTGTGGACATCAAGTCGTTGGTGCAAATTACGCACCAGACAAGAACGAATGGCTAGTCCAAATTAAGAAAAGTGATGGAGCTGTTTTTGAGAAGCGATGCGATTTCTTGATCAATGCATCAGGTATATTGAACAATTGGCGCTGGCCTGCCATCGAAGGACTTCAGTCATTCAGAGGTGACCTAGTCCACAGCGCTGCATGGGATGAGAACCTTGATGTCACTGGCAAGCACGTCGGCTTGGTTGGCAACGGGTAAGACCTTCGAATTCTTGTGAAGCAATGGTTAATTTGTGTATCAGATCGTCTGGTATTCAGATTCTGCCTAAGATGCAACAACGAGCTCGTCATGTGACGACATTCATTCGTGAACCTGCTTGGATTAGCCCTACACAGGGGATGGAGTACCATCGTTATTCAGACGAAGAAAAGGAACAGTTTCGCAAGGATCCAAACATCCTTCTCCAGATGCGTAAGAAGACAGAGAGCGCGATGGCCGCAATCTTTCCACTCCTCATCCAAAATTCAGCCAGCCAAAAAGCAACCATAACCTACATGAAAAGCCAAATGACGCAGAAAATCAACAACGAGGAGCTGTCGAAGAAGTTGATTCCTAATTTTGCTGTTGGCTGCCGACGTTTGACTGTAGGTGTGGGTACCACCTCTCGCGAGCCTGACTAACTATTTCTGCTTAGCCCGGCGTTAATTATCTCGAAAGCCTTACCCTGCCTAATGTCACCACATTCTACGGAGGCATCACAAAGGTTACTCCGGAAGGCTGTGTCACGACCGACGGTCACGAGCACAAGCTCGATACCCTGATATGTGCTACAGGCTTTGATACTTCCTTCAAGCCTCGCTTTCCCCTTATCGGGCTTAATGGTAAGAACCTAGCGAAGGAGTGGGCCGTAGAACCTCGAAGTTACCTTGGTATGGCTGCTGCTGGATTCCCCAATTATTTCATGTTCCTTGGACCTAATTGTCCAATTGGTAACGGACCAATTATTTTCTCGATCGAGATTCAGGGTGAGTACATCTCACACTTTATGAACCGATGGCAAAAAGAAGATATTGCCCGTTTTGACCCCAAGGTCGAAGCCGTCGACGACTTCATGCTGCAGAAGGACCTGTTCATGAAGAAAACTGTGTGGGATACAGGATGTCAGTCATGGTATAAGAACTCTCAGATCAACAAAATCACTGCACTGTGGCCCGGAAGTACCCTGCATTACATGGAAACTCTGTCGAGCCCACGTTACGACGACTACGATGTCCGTTACAACGGCAACAGATTCGCTTACTTGGGCAATGGATTTTCGCAAACGGAGTTGAGAGACGATATCGACAAGACCTGGTACATTCGAAATGGCGACAAAGGCGAACCGTTGTGCAGACCGCTACAGAGTAACAAAAATGCAAAGGATCTCGGCGATTTGCTCACCGTGATCAAGGAATCCCCACTCTGAAGAACGCTAATGGCAGTTATCTTGGCTTGTTGTTAAAATATCGGAAAGGAATAGGACTCGGGGATCAATCGCAATAGCATAAGATTATGAGCGTCTCAGCTGTATATAAAGCCCGCTGACATTCATTGTGGTCATGGCATTCTTGATATTGGACAAATTCTGGCGAACTGCAGTCCCCACAGTTCCTAGTACTTCTTATCACTTAAACCACCGCGTTCTCGCACAATGTCTGGCATGAATGTGTTACATCGCATGATCACGTTGGACTTGATGATTGCGATGAAATCTTGAACTTGCTCTTAAACGGTAGCGCTCGAGCACATGCAGTCTCGCTCGTGGTAATCAAGATCCCTTGACGAACTTTAGCGCTTTTCAGGGCAAACTGCCGCCACCTTATTTTGATCACCACGAGCCTTGTTACTGTCGTTCTCAGACGAATTGAACCCTCTAGTGTTCTTTCCCCATTTTCTGAAAAAGTAAAAACTCTTAAACCTCTGGATTTTGATTGGCTATTCTTCGTGCCTTGAATGCAAGGCTAAGCTTCTACAGGACTTCACGCAGATTGGGAAAGACCGCCGAAGGGTTTCTCCTTCACTTGAAACCGACCATACCACTCAATTTCGAACAACCTAGTTGCATGACAGTTTTCCTTGACTTGCGTTTCTCCTGCGTATCGAAGTCGACTCTAGTGATGATTTTGGATGCCTGCAGCTATCTTCGCTGTCATCTGAGCCTTCGTTGACTTTAAGAAAAAGGCCACCCCTGTACTGACCACAGCAAACGGAAGCAGGGAATACCAGACATATCGAAACGACTGTGAGTAGCCATCCGCAACTGCAGCCTCGGCTGTCGCTATTATTAGAGGTGTCACGCCTGGAACTTTCTCCAGGAGAGCAATATTGCGCGCAAAGATAGCCTCAATCAGGGCTGTGACCGAGGTTGGCGGGAGTCCAGCTTTGATTGTCTGTTCTGCGACTTCCAGAGGTACGTAATGTTTGACTTTGGCAGCGAATATTTGCGAGAAGATGACGACGCCGATGCTGCCACCGAATGCTCGGGTAGAGCTGACAATACTGGCACCCGCTGCAATCAGGCCATCTGGTGTGCACAGAGTGACCACGACTAAGAGCAAGGATGTCTGAATGCCAACAGACAAACCTAGCAACGCTGTCGGAAAGAACCAGGCTGCAAAATTGATGTGCGGCTTCACTACCAACAAGATGCAGTTGCCTACAATGAGGCAGACAAACGACCCTAGGATGATAGGCTTGGCTTCCTTTGTTCGACTCATGATCAGTGCCGCCACGATGCCTCCGACGATAGTCGCTCCGTTGAATGGCAGGCTGTACACCCCAGTCAAGATAGCGTCCGAAGTGAACAGGTAGATGATCTCTTGAGGTAGAAATGCCTGTCCTCCAAAAAGGACCATACCACCGACAAAATTGAGTGCTAATGTCACCGCGAAATTGGGATGCGAGAACAAGGAATGTGCCAAAATTCCTGTCGTTGTACCTTTCCATTCCCACAAACAGAATGCAACAAGCAAGATAAAACCGATGATGAGGCAGGATAAAACCTCTGCAGACACCCACGGCTTGGGATTGCCCCCAGACTCGAGACCAACGAGAAAGATGGTGAGCCCACTGGCAATCAGAAATACACCTAGCCAGTCGATGTTCCGTATCCTCCGAAGCAGAGACAGATTTCCAGGGTTTGGTCGTGCGCTTGGATGATAGAAGAACGTCAATGAGACAAAGGCAATGGCATACAGGGCAGCACCGACGTAGAAGCCACAGCGCCAGCCCTGACCAACACCTCCAACGTTGTGCTTGATGAAGGCTCCATTGATAATGCTTCCTGTGCAGAAGGCGATGCCTGCGAAAATTCCCGATAAGGCTTGGACGCGAGGCCGCTGTGCTTTTGGAATGATCTCTTGCGTCAACGGAATGACAAGATATCCTACGGTGAGACCTATGCCATTCAGAACTTGACCCGCAATAATCATGTTGATACTGGTTGCTCTCGAGGCGATGAGTACGCCAGTGAGACCCAAAACCATGCCGACAAGCAGAGGTACCTTGCGTCCGAGATGGTCTGAAAGATCACCGAGGAATGCTTGAACGACGCAGTTCATGACGGTGACTGAAGCAGCAATCCAGATTCCATTAGAAGTCTCGGTTGGGAATGACTGCTCAATAAAACCAATGGCACCGCTGGGAACAACGAGGTTGAAAGTCGATGCGAAGTAGGTTGCCCAGCATGCGGCAAGGTTGCTGACGACAGCAAAGTCCCAGTTGAAGTCTGTTTCCTCTGCCACAACCTCATGGTGTGTCGGTGAAAGATCGAAGGTCTTCTCACCTCCTGTCGGGTCATCTCGTGGTGCGGTCGATGACCTCTCCGACACATCGGTTGTTGAATGCAGCTTGTGATCCATTGCTTGAGAATCGTGATTGAGCAAATCTTGTCCTCAGAAACATCGAGGAGGAAGGCTCAGGCAGATATACATCGTATCTTGTTTGGTGGCTACCTTTCCCCAGAATTCTAGGCACGGCGAATTGTCGCGAGCTGGGGGAGCGCAAAGTATTTACTACTAGTCGCGATACCTAGCTCGCCAAGCGACAGATCCAGGTCAAGTCGTGGCAATGAATCAGTGGTTTTAGCCGAAATGGGGAAGTGGAGCGCTGACTCGCCCCGGCAGTTCACAGAATGATTAGTACCGGCAATGCTTTGTGGCCTGATCCAGCTGACTTCAAGTCCAACGCGAGAACGAGAACAAGCACTACGATCAATGCTGCGTGCTGCAAAACATGCTAAGTCTAAAGTTACTAGCAAGTTGTTTCCTTTACAGGTCTTGGTCCTGACCTACATGCATTAGCTGCTGATTGGACTGCTTTAACTCTCGGCAACACCTTTCGATACCGAAATACAACATTGATTCTGTTGCTGCTTGTCCACATCGGCTGAGATATAACTGCTATGATAGCACTTCGTACTCGCCGATCTGCACTACTATTCTTCTCGGGAACGCTAAGCATGTCAACCCTCCACATCGCCGAGTCTGGGGTAGGCATGGAGTGATTGAGCTGAATTTTACGGAGAAGATCCGTAATGTTCGTCGTTGTAAGCTTGATCCAGAATTCGCCTTGGAATACAAAGAATTCCCCTGAGTTCAAAATCTCTAGCGCTTTCCGAGCTTTCAACTTCGGACAATTTGTCTCTCACCCAAACAATTAACCTGATGAGCCATGGTTTCAACCACATGCCCAAATCCTAGCAATTTTGCTGCAATGTAAGAGCTGGTCCGAACGATGGCAGAGTGTAATGCTGCTCAATATTGGTAAACACGAGCAGGCCGAAATTGTCAGCTGCAGAAAACTTCGCAATCATTCAAATTGAAATAAATGAGCTTCTGGAGTTCATCAGGTGGAGCTTCGCTGAATCATGAAATTCTTCGATATATCTGTCTAGCCGATATATCTGTCTAGGAGTCTCTACCTGGTAGCCATGTTTTGATGCGCTCCAACAAGCTTTGGTGATGCATCTCCTTCGTTACATTGGCTGAAACATCTACACGTCTTTCATTATGGATCTTGGTGAATTCTGTCAAGAAGTCAATGTCGGATGTCCTGACAACCTTCGACTTGAGGATGAACTTGAAGACGATATACAATACTGTCGAAGTCTTAGCCATGGTTTCAAAACGTCAAGGTTCAAATAGAACTTACCCGCGAAGATGGCAATATTCAGATAACAAGTGATAAATCCTGCCGCTGTGAAGTTGCCAGTGACAAATACATCAAAGCCTGAGAAGAGCACGACCAAAATGACCATGACCAGCGAGAAATATGATATATATGGCTGTAAAGGACTCTTGTAAGGCAAGTCTACACAAATTAGTACCAATGCCATGAATGCGACGGCACACTTACCATCACGAGAATAGCCCTGTTTAGCCAAACCATTGAAGAATCGAATGTATGTCACCTCTATCACAATCCAGCCAATAAGACCCGCTAGAGTTGTGATATTGAGGAACCAGCCGAAAACCACTGATGCACCGTTTGAGACTGTCAAGTACACAAGCGGCAAAGGCAGACATGTGACGGCGACGGCGACCCAGGGTACTCCTAGTCGATTACAGCGTTGCATAGCCTTTGGTGCATGACCGTCACGACTCAGTCCGAACAATGTTCTTGATGCTACAAAGACGCAAGCGGATGCAGCTGAGACTGCAGAAGTGCACACGACAGCGTTGATGATGGAAGGTACCACTGAAATGCCTGACCTTTTGAAGGCAATAGTGAATGGCGATTGAGCAGCAGTACCAGTTGATGTTTGTAGGGCTGTGTCGTCGAAAGGGCTAGTGACCTGTCAGCTATAGTCTGCGACGAAAATCGGTAACATACACGATGAGGCCAACGATGAAGATACTGCAGATATAGAACAGCAATATCCTGTACAGCACTTTTTTAGTGGCTGAAGGTATCATCTTCCTAGGATTTCGCGTTTCAGAGCCTGATATAGCAACGATCTGGATGTTACCATAGCTGAACGCAGCTGGGACCATCGCCTTCCAGAATGCCAGGAAGCGTCCAGATGAGCCATCCAAGATGTATGTATTGAAAGCACCTGGTGAACGCCAGTATCGGAAGCCGAGTCGATCGTGATTTGGACCACCACCAAGATCAATCACAAGACCACCAATAATGAGTCCAATGATCAGCATAATCTTGAGAGAAGCGAAGAATACCTCGGTCTGTCGCACAAATAAGCAGTTGCGTTGAAAATTTTCGGTTCAAACCCTACCTCTCCATACAAGCGAACACCGCAAAAGTTGACAACGACTATGAATAGCAAGAAAATGGTAATCCAGACCGCAGGGTTAATGCTGTCATTCCAGAATTGGACGAGCACAGCAGCGGCACTGATTTCAGCAGGTACAGCAATAGCGATGGCTGTTCGTAGCATATGTCAGTATTTTACGGTGCAAGTCCGTGTTTAGATCAGCTTACTGTACCCTTGAGATGGTCAGTACCGACAGGCCACCAAAATTGTTTACTTGCTTACAGAAGTTCCATCCTGCAGCAGCTCCTAGTGCTGGCTCAACAAATTGTGTCGCATGTCGAATGAAGCCACCTGTTTCCGTCGAGAATGCAGTGACCTCTCCTGTCGTATAAGACACACCTGCAGCCACCAGTCCCATTAAGACATAAGCAAGGAGAGCACCAACGGGTCCTGCTGTTGCGATCGTCTGGCCTGAGCCTAAGAATAAACCAGTACCCTGCAAAATCAGTCAGAGTACATAACCGTTTCGCTGGCTAGACTTACAATCATGCCGGCAATAGCAATCATGTTGATATGACGAGACCCCAGGTCTTGTTTGAGGTCGACTGGCTCATGACTAGTACCGATTTCAACATCACCAGTCATAATAGATCTGCTTTGCTGTTTTGAACAATCAGGAAGAACAACAGTGGTTGTAGCCTGCTTTGCGTCCATTTCTGCAGTCTTTGGGTGCGAATAGAGACTCGCGAATGGTCACATCAATATTATTATATGTATAGCGTCCGCATTACTTATGGATCTGAACCAGGCGCGACCATTGACAAAGATAACAGAATCATCCTGAGATAGCTAAGGATCCAGATATGCGGAGTGAGCTCCCCATGGGGACAGTCCCACCGGCGAGTTTCCTTATCTTGAACGCCGGTCTCGCCTATCGATTAACGCCATTGTCCGCAGCAGCTGCAAAGTGTTACGGCTGATGAACATGGCTCCAGAAGACTTCTCATTAGCAAGCTGCTGATACTCTCAAAGTATAAGCTATTCGTTGTAATCTTTCGACCTTTATCTTCCCAGACCAAGCATGTCTGAGAACCGGGTATCAAATGATGTCTTCCAATTGTATGACCTGCGCGTTGAGGTAGTATGTCCTGAAGGAAGCAGAATCCTCTGTGGAGCAAAAGAGGGTGATTATTTTACCCTGCAAGGTGAAATGCTGTACCTTCCAGCAGGGCAAGGTATAAGTCTTTATAGTCTTGGCAGGTACTTGACCTCCCTGCTCAGTTGCTTTCTAATGAAATGCAGCCGCTATTATTCCACTTCTGCCTGCGAAGCAGCGCATGACGCACGTCAATGACTGGATGACCACTGATGCTCTGCTGGCTTGTCCAGACCCGAACTGCCCATCGCAGATGAAAATCATACGGGAGGGTGTCAGAAGCTTCAATCACGGTGACACCACAGTCGTTCCTCTGAACAAATGAGCGGCAAGTATGAAGTCAGGACAGAAACAGATCCATGTCCATGTCTAGACCTACGCTCGCGAAAATGCCATCCCAGCTCTCAGTGTCATATGCTGGCAGGTCGAGATCACTGCTAGGGGGAAAAGAGGGTCCTTGCTCATTTTGATTCACCTGGCTAGTTGACAGATATTGCTGGTCTTGCCTACCTATCATAGTGGTTGCCATATCTGGACCCGACGATGTGTTCAACTTGGAAATGATCTTTCGCAGGAAGTCAGCTTGTAAAGTACAGCTTGGACTGCTTGGACCGGCTAGTCTGGAAAAGACTGACGCTGCGCTGTGTAGCGCCGTCAAGAACTCAGGCTCTAACTGCTCCGCTACTGATTGCGGTGCACGTAGAAGAAGCTAGCAAATGTTAATTAGTGCATTATACCACAAGTCCTCTTCAGGACGACCCACCTTCACGAGAAAAGCAGCACAGTACGCAAGCATTACGTGCACACTGTCTTGTGCGAAGCTGAGGTGATCCGGGTAACGTGGAATCATGCGCAGCATAGATAAAGCGCTTGAGTATGCCCTCCACAGATTGTCCAGACCGGGGGCCTTCGAGATTCCTTCGGACAGAGCAGGCTGTAGTTGCATCGAAGACAGTTGCAGTCGAAGATGACTTCCGTAAAATCTGATCAAGAATTCGTGACAACTCTCTGCATCATTATTGGTTCCTACACTGCTTTGTGTTGTCCAGTTTTGTTCCCAAGTGTCAATGCGACGGAGTAGAATGACTACAAGTGGCGTCAGATCGCTGCTGAGTGCTACACGTGTGCGCTGACGGTACGAGGATACGAGACTGAGCGTGGTTGAGGTCAAAAGTCTGAGCCTTACAAGTGCTCCCAGAAGTCGATCATTGTCGATAGCCAATGCGTGAGACACCCACGTTTCAACCGACTCAATAAAGTCATTGCATTCGATCATGTAGGGCTTGCCGGTTTGGAGACTGATGCTGCTCGAACGATTAGCCACAAATGCTCCGTGAACCTATTTTCCTACCTGCGATCGTAGACGAAAAGCACAAGCCAGGTTCTCCCGACGTTGCGCTCTTCTCGTTGTTCCACCTCGGTTCTTGAATCTCGCGTGCCTGAACCATATCCCTCGAATTTATGCCAGCCCAGATCGATGCACATCCGAATTGCGTAACCCACTGAAGTGAATACACGATCGTCCTTTGATTCTTTCCAGTACGTTAATATCAGCATGGCTTGGACGATCTCCACATTCTTGTTGCCTCGACGAAACGCAAGCATGGACAGATCCTGACTGTGTTCGTAGAGCTGTGCATATACGATAGGGTGAAATACTTTAGAAGCTGCCGTCAGTATTGAAGAGAGGAGAAATGCGGATTTATGGCGAACATAGGTGAAGGTGTGGAGTTCTGGATCTAGTTGCGAAATGTATGGATTGAGGACAAGCATGAAACTGGAGAATATGGTCAAAGAAGATTCTTTACAGCCAGAAGACAGCATCTCACCTCTGGAATAACGACTTGGCGAGTGGCAGATTGAGCAGTCCAAGCACAATAGGGTCATCGCTGGTATTCTTGCTCGACGCTAGGACCGACGTCTGCTCATCGCACTCATCTGCATTGAGCACATTTTGCAACGAGAATCTGCCTTTCGTGGCTTCGTGGCTAAGAACGCCGGATGGTGACCAGTCTTCGGGACTTTCCCTACGAGTAGTTGCCTGTACATGAGACACGACCAAATCCTGCTCAGGCCGTGCCGAAACGCTTCGAGTCTGAATCATGTCAGCGGCACTTTCTGCTCGTGTATCGCCCACTCTAGACAGCCTCTGAGATCAGACATGAAGGAGTAAAGTGTTGCTTGCTAGCTCACCTCGATCCCGGTTTCCGGCCCCTCCTGTGCGCGCGATAGATACAATCCAAAGACTTCCTTGTGCAACGCTGGCACTTCTCGGTTTCATCTTCACCGGAAAAGCATTTCATCTTCACCTTTCGACATGCCAGGCACGCATTGGATGCGAGCATCATGTCTTTCGAGTGGTCGGCTATCTGGTGTGAGCAACACTGACGAGCTGCAGCTTTACAGTCATCGTGACATGAGATACAGCACGATCGCTGCACACGCGTTGCGTGATATTGGGTATAAAATGATAGGATACCATGTGATTGTGGTATTGTAGCGTTCCACTGTCCATAGATGCCCCAAGTTCTTTCGCTAAGCCTTTCGGCAAGGATACCTACTTGAAGGCCGTTGATGCCTGAAGCTTTCTACAGGCTTGGAAGAACTTCGGCGGGCTTGAATGCAGACCGCCACGTGACTACTCCCCACAAAACGCGACAACTGCGCTGTCAATGCAATAATCCATGACTATAGACGCCGTTCGGTAACTTATCTGCTGTAGAACGCCGACCTTCATCCTTCCAAGGTTGTAGTCTCTTATTGGTGTTCAATGATCGAACACAAGAATGTCAACACGCACACCCCAATAGCAGTACACTCACTGACACTTAGAGCCTCTCATCGAGAGGACAAGATCAGATCACCATGGCAATAATTCATGCCAGCCAGACACCTTCGTCCTCCGCCAACAATGTTGGAGGAACACAAATGCATATGAATATGATGACTGTACGTCAATTTTATCTAGTCAGGCGGTTTCTGTATGTTTGTGTCGCGTAAGCACGCCCTGCTTGTGCAGGCTGCATACAATTTGTGCTTGAGAGGCAGTCCAAGACCACCCTCCTTGTAGTGGTGACTGCTAAGAGTGCTAATTAAATTTATTCACGTTCGCAGGACACTTTGATAGCCAATCTTCCAGCAGATGGCTTGAGGGCGATCACACGATCGCTGCTCTCAATACATCCGACTGTTACATCTGCTTTTGAGCAAGAAGCACGAAAGTATGTCCAGAAACACGCACGAGCACTTTCACACTCCACCACAGGCATGCCAGATCGTTCCAGATTGGAGCACACGCAAAACATTGTGCGTTGTATGATTGGATCCGCCATGGTATTTGACAGTCTTCCGCTATTGACTGAATTGGCAAGCTCTGCAGCTCAATCCAGCAGCGAGGTCAGTGGCCCTCATACAGAGCACACCTACGCCTTACTGAGCTCAATTGATGGTGATTTGGTACAAGCAATGACTGCCGTTGAGAAGGCGTTGATGACGTCTACCGGGACACGTACACTGACTCAGCAGGAACGACAGTCCATCATGAATCTACACGACAAACTAAATCGTGCTGAGACTGTTAGTGGCCTTACCGGAAATCCATACAGCAGAGGATTGAACGCCGTAGCAGGCATTTTGGGCATTACTGTGCATTCATCTCAACTCGTGGACGACCATGTACTCGTCAACCAATTATCATGTCCTGCCCCACCTAGAGCTACGGAGACTTTCAGGCTAGGGGATTCGATACTGCCTCGAATCTTTTCAGGACTTTGGCAATTGTCCAGTCCTGCATGGGGCTCAGCGTCAGCCTCGAAGATCAACGATCAATTTAACAAGCACATTCAGAGCGGTTTTACAGCGTTTGACATGGCTGACCACTACGGTGATGCTGAAGTCATCTTTGGCAGGTTTCGAGCTTCGTATTTCCACAAACAAGACCTGTTCGCAGCAACCAAGTTCTGCGTTTTCCAAAAGATGGTCGTTTCAAGAGAAGCAATTGCTGCAAATGTCAGCGAACGATGCAGGAGACTGCAGCAGCCTAAGCTTGATCTCTTGCAGTTCCACTGGCAGCACTACGACAATCTAGAATACCTCGATGCTCTTCGCTACCTTCAGCAAGATTCACGTATTGGTCTGGTGGGCTTATGCAATTTCGACACATCAAATATGCAGCGAGTAATTGATGAAGGTATCCAAATTCACTCCAACCAAGTACAATTCTCCTTAGTAGATTCTCGCCCCGTGGAGAAGATGGGAGCAGTCTGCAGCCAGCATAACATCAAGCTATTGACATATGGCACGCTCTGTGGAGGCTTCCTATCGGATAAGTGGCTCAACCAGCCGGAGCCTGACCTTTATGGCGGTACCATCACACCGAGTCAACGCAAGTATTTCAGCATGATCTGTAACTGGGGTGGATGGGCGCTGTTTCAAGAGCTATTGCATACATTAGGTGAAATTGCCAAGAAGCACAACGTAAGCATTTCGAACGTGGCAACCCGGTGGGTGCTCGACTTTCCATACGTGGGCGCTGTAATTGTCGGTGCACGCATGGGTGTCAGTGACCACTCAGGTGCTAATACAGCTGCTTTTGGTTGGCGTTTGGATGAGAAAGACCAAGCAGATATTGGAGTTGTCTTGCAAAAGAGTCGCAGAGTGCAAATGTTTGAGCAGATAGGCGATTGTGGAGCTGAATATCGCTTGTGATATTTTTGAATTCAGCTTAGGGGTTTCATAGCGAACCTGTGCCGCTGTGGGGATAGCGATTATCCTTGGAATTGCTACACAATTGAGCTCACCTAACCTAGGTTGAATAGCTTTCTTCAAGGAGGCAAATTTACATCACAAAAGACTTTTTGAGTCTGATATGCCAGATGGAAATTCAAGCATGGCAGTCGTGGTAGCCGACTGAGCAGTCGCGGCCGCTTGTAAGTCGCGTCCAGGCGACATACCAGTCACTTCTCGGTCGCCCCGGCGGCTTAGCAGTTGCCTGCCCTTATAATACCGACAGTACCATCCCACTGCCAAGCCGCTGGGGCGACTGAGAAGCTGCCGACCGTTATTTAAAATATAATATACAGACTCGAAAACCGAACTGGCCCCTGACTAGATCCTAAAGCGAGCATATCTGGACCCCAAATCCGAAATCCTAATACGGCCTGGTAGACCTCGAGCGGCCTGCTGAGGGTACAAGAAGCTCTAGAGGTGGCAGGAAGAGGTTGAAGAACTTGAAGGTAGAAGGAACTTTCGTTAGAAGGAGAGGCTCAAAATTGTCCCGAGCATTTCAATGCTTGGCACGACTGCTGACGAAGTTGCCTGACTAGCGACTTGCCTACAACATTGACATGATATAGACACGCAGCGAATCAATTACATATTGTTTGTTCAGTACCATGTCAACATGGCATTCACGAAATGTCAGCATGAGGTTGACGTGATGTTGACACGTACTTAACATTGCAATTCAATGTCAATACTACGTAGTACGTATGGTGTCAATTGTTAATGTTAGCTCGACACGCTGTTGACAAACAGGCGGCCAGCAGCTTGATGGTCTATGAACAAAACATCGATGCTGCTTCCTGAATTTCGTTATTATGATTCACATTCGCAATTGTACGTAGCAAATCGTGCTCGAGTTTCGAGGAACTTTAGAAATTCGTTCTCCGAAAATAAAGGTTGCGCTATGCATTGCGCCAGTGCCTCGCCGTAATGGCAGCGCTCAGGCATGTAGTTGTTCGCCGCGTAGAACTACACGTCAGCGACGAGTGCTGAGAGTTGCATTGTGTTACATACAGTTCAGGCATATGATGAGCGAGAGACTTCATTGTAAACCTTCTGCATGATCTTTCCGTAGATTTGGCGCGACTGATCAGTGGTCGAGGCAACTAAGCAGTCGCGCTGAGTCAAAAGTGCTACGTATACGTGGTGCGTTCTGTCTTCTTGTCGGCAGCATGCTGACATAATGTCGTTATCAGCCCGATCTCATGTCAATGTCTAGATAGTAATGTCAACATGTGCTGACATGCTGTCGATGTGTATAGTATGTAGGTGGTGCGCATGATCGTACGGAGCAAGCGGCATGCTGAGCGTGTGCCTACGATGAGTTCTGCTGCCGACACTACGTGTTCAAGAAGATCTGTCCGCGGTAACGGTCTATTGCTTTGGTGTTGTGTTGCGTTGCGGCAGGGATGGATGAAGCTGCAACGTCATCAGAAGACGTTTACACCTGTCGGTACGAATTGTGTAGGGTCGACGACGTAAGATGAAGCCTCTCTCCGACGACACTATCCGGATCTGGTACGGAGTATTAGTACATGTTCGAGGAGTCGCCACTACGTACTATGGCCAGTACAGCCCAGTATTGCAGATAAAACAGCGACGTTTCGGATCCTGACACACAGTTCTGAGAACTTGACCATCAGCCTGTCGGCGTGAATTTGCTTCTTGCTCTAATTCTTGCTCCATATACGTAGAAGAGCACTGGTACTGGCATGAATGCGACGCAAAGAAAGCCAAGCAAACTTGTTGCCCAAGGTACGCCGAGATTATGGTACATTTGTGTGGCAAACATCGGGAAACCAGCACCAGCGATACTCCTGATGAAGGTATTGACAGCAATTGCCGAGTTCGAGTAGAATCCGTAACAGTCGATAATGTAATTCAGACCCTGCCAGAATGCTGTCATGCAACCTCCACCAATCAAAGCGGAAGATATTACCTGGGGCCAATAGGTGATATGAGGATTGCTTGTCCAGCCAAACCAGAATAGACCTATAGGTAGGACGATGGCACCGATGATCATTGGTGGAAGCCGTTCTTCAGGTATTGGTTTACCATGCTTGATGAATGCTTTTGTGAAATTTGTTCGTGTCGAATATGCGATACCTGCAGCACCAAGCGCAATACCGACCAGAAATGGCAAGAAGGGAAGCGAACCGACACCTGCATTCCAACCGCGCTCTTGTTGGAAGGACACGGGATAAGCTTCAAAGAGCAGGTATAGGATACCGTAGATGAAGCTCATGTATGCTGTCACAAGAGCAAGGATTGGTTCCTGAGCAATCATCTTGAACGGACGTACAAGATAGACTGACACGATCGTCCGACTTGTGATTGGATTCTCGTCTGCCTTGGCGTGTAATGCCCAATTACCAGTTTCGAACCTCAAACGCTTAGCTCGGTACTGCAAGATTCGTGGAGCTGAAGTCTCTGATATGACGAAGAACCCAACTAGACCCGTTAAAGCAGCCAGTATGAGCGTAATCCAAGCTGTCCAACGCCAACCAAGATAGCTATCGACGATGAAACCACCGACTATCGGTCCGGCAACGGGGCCAGCGAATCCTCCGCTCGCAAAGGCAGCAATAGCATAGGCTCGAGGTATAGGATCCCACATGTCCGCAAGCAGACCACCGACGGTGGCAAGAGGACTGCTAGCTGCAAATCCGCCAAAGAACCTGCAAAGCATAATCGTTTCGACATTCTGCGCAACGGCAACCGGTATCTGGAAAATCGCAAAGACTGCAAAGCCAGCGAGTAAGGGTGTCCGTCGTCCATAGGCTTCAGAGATCGGACCAAATATGCATGGACCAAAGACAAACCCGAGAAGAAAGAGGGCTACACCGAGTGTCGCAGTGACAGTGCCAATGTTGTATTCCTTGGCGACAGGATCTATGGCAACGCTGAAGATGGAGCTTGAAAAGGTGACAGTGAAGGTCAGGGCTGCACCAGCGATTGTGATGTGCCAGCGTTTACGTTTCGTCCAGTTCTTGGGATTGTCTGGGTCATCTGGACCATCGAAATCGACGAGATCAGGTCTCTCCTTTGGTGCTTCGTCTACTGGCTGTGACGCTTTCTCTTCGTCTGTTGTGCTGGCATCGCGCGTGTTGTCGGGCCTTGGCATATACTCGTGTTGTGGCTTGGCATCTGAAGCATTTAGGGTTGGCGAAGTCGAGGACGGTGACGTATCCTTGTCGTAGATTGTTGTTCTGTCTCCATGCGGCGCTGCGTTATCGTCTGTGCTCTGTTCCAATGCCATTTGCCACGATGTTACCTGCGTGGCTTTCGAGCCAGGATATGTAAAGAATACAGGCGTACATTCTTGAGAAGCTCGAGAGTCGCCATCGCGCTTCTCCAATATTAGCGCTTATACCATTGTACGAAACTTTAAGGACTGTAAGACTACTAGTATTGTCGATCAGCGCGTCAGAGGTGAAGGTAGAAACAGGAAGGTACGAACGCGGAGAAACGGCAACTCGCCCGGCAAGCTCGGAAATTGCTGTTCAAATCTAGTAAGGGCTATGCCGCCTAAGACTGGGCCACGCTCAGGCGATAGATAGGCATCGAAGAGTGCCTTTAGGCGCGATCCATGCTATCGCCAGCCACTAAACCAGCAACGTCACTCAATGTAATCACATTGCACCTGCAGCTTTTTGGAAAGCATTACATTTTGTTTTATGTGTTGGACTCTTCTATACAGCTTTTGTTATGCTCCTTTGCAATGCCATGCTGTGAGCAACATAAATTCCGAGCAACACTTAGTGATTGCCGCCTCTTGAGCACATGTCTCTAAACCCCAACGCCGCGCTGTACGATGAAAGAAGATAAATGCTGTGACTGGGTTCGCCAGTTCGTCCTGGGATGTATTCGAGGAGCAAAGAAGGTCCTCCGCGACTGCGACGCCGTAGGGTGATAGCTCGTTCAAGAGCTCAATGTTTCCGTGGCCAAGCTCTTGCGCCCCAGTGAATGAGCCTAAGGAGTTGAGTGATGGATTGACAAGCAAGCTGGAGACTTGAAATTTTCGCACGTCGACAGAGGTAAGCGAGTGGTACGCTGTGTGTAGGCGAGTCGTAAACTGCAGTGCAGATTCCACTCAAATGCCCAACGTGATTACTGAACTTGCCCGTGTCAGAATTTCCCGGCAAGCTCAGGAGACTCGCGCAACCCGTGTCGTGAGACGTTTTGCTCGGTTTAGATTGGTGGCATTTCGTCATCCCGGATTCGTGGCATATTATTTGTGCTGCTATATCATCCAGTGATGCGTCGTGCTTATACTGCATCTATGCTGTTCCAGCCCAAAGGTCCGGCAATGTCTTGGAGAACGAGTTTTAAATGGTCTCGTTTGCTATCTTCTGCGACTCGGCTTGTTGAGTGACCTCTCGATATCGTCTTCATATTTGTAGCTTCGCGTGCGACCACCACTAAGGCCGCCGCCCTTCGCATTATTCGCTGCCTCGCGTCTCTGTTGCTCTTTCACCATGCGTTCCCGATTTCGTGCTTCTCTTTCCAGTGTGTGCGGATCTTTGTCGGATTGTGGAGGAGCTACTTCAGATTCGCGACGATTCGATGAACGTCCTGTGATACGCATACCTAGATCAGTATCTTTCGAGCTGTCTGCTTCACGATCACGGTCTTTTCGACTAGAGTGCTCTTTCTTATGCTTACGAGATCGTCGACGTGATTCTTCTTCGTCAGCATCCTCGTAGCCGTCTTCACGATCGCGGTCATGTCGTGAGCGTTTTCGATGTTTGTCTCTTTCGGCTCGTTCATTGTCTCTACGATCTCTGTCATCGTAGTCATCATGGTTTCTCGACGACTTCTTCGATTTCGACCTGGAGTCATCAACATAATCATCACCGTTGTCATAGTCATCGTATTCTTTTCGTGAGGACTTATGTTTTGTACTACTAGAGTATTTGTCCCTAGGCTTTTCCTTCTCTTTTCTACCACTGCGGTGACCACGGTCATGGGAATCAGATCTCGACGCCGATTGCGAATAATCAATACCATCCATGTTGTAGTCCTCGATACGCTCTTCACGTCTGGACTTCCTGCGACTACGATCCCGATCATCCTGCTCTTCGTTGTATTCGTCGTCATGACGTGAGCTACCATGCTTACGGTCAAACTTCGAGTGTCGACGAGACTGTTCCTTATCTCGATTGTCATAGTCGTCATATGTGCTTCGGGGTGTAGCACTCCTAGGCTCTTCTTCACGTATATGTTTGTCCTTGACTTGCGAGGCCGTGCCTCTGATCTTGAAGCCAACATCACTCTCTGATCTTCCAAGAGACTTGGCAGGTGGTGGTGCCTCCTTTTCTCGCATGGCTCTGGGTCCAGTCGGTGCACCAATGACGCCAGTACCGTGGCTGACGGTTGGAGAGATTGTCTGATGAGAAGAGACAGGTCGAGCAGGAGATCTGGGCGGAAATCCACTTGAACCATGATACGAACCTCGCTGACCTCTAGATGGGAAGCGACCATGACCTCGTGATCGAAATGGCACATCTTTAGACGAAGGTCCTGACGGCGCCAATGGCGGTGCAGAAGCTATGTCAAGATCTTCCCGATATGCTTCTGGAATATACTCCTCCTTTGATTGTGGTTTGGGAGATTCAACTACTGGGGTGTTGTCCTCGACTACAGGAGATGGTTGTCGTTGATAGTTTTCCTGCTTAACCTCCCCGTTCGGTATTTCTACAATGGTAGCATCCGCAGCTTGCTCTTCGGCGTCTCGGTAAGAGTCACCAAGCGCTTCTTGAACTTCGTCCTGACCACCAGGAGCGAAATCGTCGTCATCCGGATGAGGATGATCGTCTTCCTTGTTCTCGTTAGTTTGTTGGGATCCTTGTGTCAGTTGTTCGTGCTGGTTGTGATTCTGTTGAAACTGATTCTGCATTTGGCCATAGTGATTCTGGAAGGGCATGCCATTGAAGTTATTGCCATACTGATTTTGATACGGCGTCTGCGCAAAAGCACCACGACCACCACGTTGGCGTTTGCCACGACCACGACCACGATCATAGCTGTTTTGTCTAGCAGTGAAAGGATAATTACCATTAGGAAAATTTGGGTTGAACTGCTGACCAGAGTTGAAATTTGCAGGAGTCATAGAATTCATGAAGCCTTGATTCATGCCCATTCCCATATTAAAATTGGGCATACCCATCATAGGCCCAATCGGGCCATTGAAGTTACTCATCATGCCTTGCATGGATTGCAAACTCTGCTGCATGTTTGAGAGCTGCGTCATCTCGGCCATCACTTGTGGTGCCCAGCTCTGCTGATACTGAGCTTGTAGAGTCGCAATTCTTTGATTCATCATATTGTTCACTAGGAGATATATGTTAGGAAGTGGTCAAACTAAACAGTGACAGTATGCAGACTTACTCATCATCATGGACTGGGGATTCGGCATATTCATGCCCATCGACATGTTCTGCATCATATTCATCATCTGATCGTTTGACATATTTCCAGAATTCCCGTCGAAGCTAGAGAAGCTATTCATCTGGGAACTATCGGACTGCGTAGGCTGCATTTGGTTCTGGATTTGCGATTGGCTCCTTTGTTGATTGGTGGGAAGTGTAGAGTTCTTTCGCGACTTCTCAGGATTTGGCTGTTGTTCGCCAGACCACTGATCTTCCTCCTCTGCGGTTGCGTCTCCTTTAGCAGGCAGATCTGCAAAGTCGTAGTCTGGGCCGACATTGATCTCAATGTCATCGTCTTCGTTGCCTGAGGCGGAGTCCAGAGTATCACGTCTAGAACTTTGCCTAGGGACCTGAACTTGATCAGCGACATTTCCAATTCCTGTGAAAAGATTGCCTACCTCTATAGACTGAACTACATCTTCGGACTGCATTGACTGTCCTTCAGTGCCTGTTTGAGCTGTTTCTCTTTCCTTCTCGCCACTGGAAGCATCGATTACTGCTTCGTGAGATGTGCCACCATTCTGAGACACGACTGTTTCCTGAGGCTCTGGCTGTATGGTTGGAGTAGCAGGTGTAGCTTCGACCGATTTCGCAGACTCAGCACTTGCCATCTGTGACTTAAGGTAGTTTCTTGCAGTGGCACGCAGTGCCTTACTGGCACCTGTCACAAGCGGCGTGTGTTTGCAAGCAGGACATTGCTTGTCGACAGAAGCGGTATTGCCTAGACTCAGTTATCAGATGCAATTCGATGCCAGGCTTTGTCTCCTAGGACTGCCAGCTTACATTCTTCACAGAGTCCGCTGTCGCAACATGCTGCCTTGAAGGCATTGAGCACGAAATTCCCACAACCTTTGCAACGAAGCTTTTCTGGCACTTTGGTCAAGTCAAGGCTGGTTCTGGATTTGTTAGCATGAATTGTTATTGCTCGACAAACACCTGAACATACTTGGCAAATTGGTAAAGCGGGTTGTCTGGTTCTAGAGGAAGCTGTTGCGCCATGTTGAAGATCAATCGTATCTCGAGATGATTGAAGTGGTCTGTGCAAGGTCTGAATGCAAGAACTCAACTTCAATGCATATATTGCGTACTTGCTCGAACAAGCGCCTTCAACGGTAGAATTGCATAGTATATAAAGAGCGACTGTAGTGGGAAGCAGTCAACAAGGCTAGACAGGATATGTGCCAGGAGCCGTGAAAGTTGGTATGTCACTTGCTCTCGTTGCGACAAATACAAAATAATGCCCATGTCTGGCACGCGATGCCTACCTAACGCTACTTGATTTCTAACCTGAGATTCGAGGCTGCCGCTCATGCCTAAGGCACTACACTTTAATCAGCCGCTTATCGAATATACTCTCAACGAATGAGGTCATGAGATCGCTATATCTCACAGCCCAACAATGTGGCTCCTATGCAATAGATCTGTGACAGATACAATGGGTTCACCAGGCACAGCTTGAATGATACACGGTTAAAACTGATATTCCTGGTCAGAATGCCTATACTTGGACCGATAAGTCTCCTTGACTGTGGGATTTTCATTTTCTGTCTGGTTCCTCAACTGTTTCTACAAGCAGGCCTTTACGATGTAGTTCTTGTCATTGTCAAAGTCCTGCCCTTCCTACTATTCCAGCTACCTGTGCAGTTATGCTATGAGAGGTACTACTTACCGGAGCCAGAACAGTCACCATTCTGCCGCAATGCCACATTCTTTCAGGACATTGTCATTCGCTGTGTGAGATATGCATTCGCATATATTCCAGCATCAATAGGTAGAGTCTTCTTCAGTAAGGAAGTTGCTCACCCTTTCGTTCGGTGGCGGCTTTTGCGTCACGGCTACTTGCATTCGCCTGTGAGTTATAGCGAAGTCAAGAGACAAGAGTTCCAAGGAATCTGGGTTGCGCCTAAGCCTGAGGAAGAACCAGATGTTATCATCTTCTATTGCCATGGCGGTGGTTTCTCCATGGGATCGAGCTACTTCTACCTTGAATTTTTGATAGCCTGGCTAGCCTGCTTGCAAGATCGCGGCTACAAGAACCCGGCTTGTTTCGCTCTCGAATATACCTTGGTCCCGGATGCTAAGTGGCCAACTCAATTCGATCAGACACGAGCAGCTTACAAGTTCCTAAGGGAGAGCTTTCAAGGAAACGTTGCTTCTAAGATTGTTGTCAGCGGTGATTCGGCAGGAGCCACTCTAGTTTTGAGTATGCTGTTACATCCTGGACCTTTGACACAGGAGCCTCACTTCGAGAAGCTCGACCGACCTGCCTTAGCTATTCTGCTATCGCCGTGGACACACTTGGTATCTGAGCTGAATCAGAATACTCCGAGCGACTATCTGAACAACGACAGCCTCCATTTGTATGCAAGCCAATATGCTGGCAAGCTCACCAGGACAGACAGCATAGTTTCACCCGGATTGAACGTCGGTCTGTGGAAGAAGGCATCGCCAGTGGACGGATACAGAATTTTGTATGGCGCTGAGGAAGTCTTTGGACCTGGTATAGAAGAAATGGTCGCACGTATGCGCAACGATAACGCAAGTGTCCAGAAATATGCTGAACCTGCCGGCGTTCATGCTTGGCCAGTAGTATATCTGTTCTTGGGCGAGTCTCGAGAGGAGAGATTAAAAGGTTTGACCAAAATGACGGAGCATATAGTCACATCCCAGATTAGACCTGCTCAAAAATAGACACTTAGAATAGACAGCAATCACAACGAGAATAATGCCATCAGATTAGATCAAGTAATTTTTAAGCCATCACCAGAAAAGTCATCAGGTCATGAGCACGAGACCACAAGCGTCAGCAAGGGCTTCTGCTGTATGCGTCTTGATTAACTCGTTCCTTCGGTCTGCTCTTATCGTCATTTGGCAGGTGTCGTAAAGTTATAGGTGAAGCAGCAAAAGCTCTGTCAAACTCAAGAATAGTAACGCCGGAAATTCATAAAGCTGGGTATCTCTTGCTAATGATATTGTGGCTTTTGTCCTTGTCCGCCTCCTTGGTTGTAATAACCTCCGCCTTGCTGACCAGGTGGTGGGCCTCCTGCAAAGCCTTGATTTGGACCGGCGCTGTACTGTTGCGGCTGGCCCCCTCCATTTGCGATCATGCTTTGCACGTCGGGCCGATCTCTAAGGTCTTGATGAAATCTGCAGACGTGGCATGCGACTTCTTCGTACTTATGAGTAGCCAACGGAATGAGTGGAATAAAGCATATTGTGAAGAATGGCCACCGCGTAATGCATCGAGCTGACCAGTTGCCACAATTTCGGCATTGCGCTGTTATATTCTCTGCGCCTTTGAGGTTGTTGGTGAATTCTACGAGTGTGAGTATGGCGATCAATTGTATCAGAAAAAGACTTTGCCTACCTTGTGTTCCGAAAGTCAGACAGAATGCCATGATGATAGCGCGACAGTTGTCACAAGAAATTGGTCGGCGACGAACTGTATCAGTAGGAAGCTAACGACGAATTCCTTGGGTACAGTTACGATAGTGGTGGTCGCGATTCCGGACACGAAGCGCAACGAAGCAAGACTGCGAGAGCTATAGATGGCAAAAAGTCTATGATCGCAGTCGATAGTAAGTGGTCTTTGTTGTCAAGATCATTCAGCCACGCTTGGTACAGCTTGGCTCGACTACTAGATGACGCGGTTTCACTAGAGGCGTACAAGCCCCGAATGGTCCACCTGGAAGGCACGATGATCCGCATGCGCACCTTCCCCATGGTTGCGGTTGTTGCCTCAGGCATGTGGAGCTAGACAATGCAGCGAGCATGACCCAAATCGATCTCATGCCCGTCGACGGTGATGCTGTCCGATTTATCTGCTCTGAAGAAGACTTGAAGAAAATACACTGCGCATGTTGAATTGGGGACATCCGCTAAGTGCTTGCGCTGTTCAACAATGGGTATCTTATTGAGTTTTGAAAAGCAATATCGCGACATGTCCTAGGTAAAAGTATATGAAGTGCTTCGTTTCTGCACTTGGATCAGTTTCTGCGCCAAGGCTGTCCTTGTGCCCATCGACTCACCATGTGTAACGAAACTGCCAAAATTGCGCCCAACTATACAATGCCATGTGGCACCTTTCTTTGCATCGAACTAGATATCATCAGAACAGACTGGCAACCAGCTAGAGACCACTCACTTCTCGCTTGATGTGCTGTGCGATGTCCTATAACTCGTCAGAAGATCTAACCAGTTTGCAATTGATATATCAAACCTTCTCGATTGTGTACTTTTCCATCGCTTCTTGAGCTTGTTCCATATCAGACTGGAGCCTAATAGCGATCATATTCCTGCTTACCTATCTCTATTGCTTCTTGCTGCATATCATCGCTCTTTACCTCGTCAGTCCCGGTTCTCTTGCCGTACGATGTCGGTCCATACCATGTCTACAGACTTGACCTGCGCTATGTTGTTGTCAGAGGTACTGTCCTCGTAACCGCCAAACCCATCCTTCGACACACTTACGTTCAAGCTTCTCCCTCTTAACCTCATCGGCACCCATTTTGTCGAAGTACTTGCAAACTGAATTGATCGAGAACCGTGTTTTCCTGCGCTAGCTGTGCAGTTGGAATAAAATACTTGGTAGGTAGTTATCGCCTGCGTCCGTTAACTCGATGTACCAGTTGCATCCGGCGCAAAACAAACAACCCACGGGCGCATGCAGGGGTGTCCCGACCGTTTTGCCGGGCGTGCTTAGCGCCTATGCCGAACTCCATCAGCCTGGTGACCCGCAGCTGCCACTAGCTGCACCAAAATGTCGATCTAAGGAAAAGTTCGACCTTCATCCATCGCAACTTCATTTTCGTCGTAGAACCGTGTCTTTGCCGTAATCAGAGAATTCACCAATCAGTCCGCCGATCAGTGATGATGACACAGACTCAGGCACAGGTCGGATCTGAAGAGTCTGTCGAAATGAGTGGTGATCCAGGTCTGAGCGAGACAACTCGTATATTCGTGTCTGGCTTACCACCCAAATTTACTAGCCAACAGCTTGCATCTCATTTTGGGACGAACTTTCAAGTTACGGATGCTCATGTCATAGCTGATCGTCGTATAGGTTTTGTTGGCTTTCGCGACGCCACAAGTGCCCAAAATGCTGCGAAGCATTTTAACCGGACGTATATTCGCATGTCCAAAATCGCAGTGGATCTTGCCAGACCAGTCACGATTGACCGCAATGACAAAGGAACAGCTTTGCCTGTATCCAAGAAGAGATATAACAACTCTCAGCGCGAATCAGAGAGAAAGAGAAAGCGTTCTCAGAACGACGATGGCGAGGCGGAACGAGGTCAGCAGGAGCAGGAAAAAATCAAGAACATCGACACAGATACTTCGCCACGAGACGGACAGCCAGATGGTATAAACACCGCGCTTGAACCGTCATCACACGCTGCGACAGACGTAGACTGGCTCAGAGGCAGGACCACCCGAACACTGGATTTGATCGACCCAGATGATGTCGACCTTAAGCAGGGCGAAGATATGGTTGTCGGAAATAAGGATGAGGTGCACTTACAGGAAGCGACAGCCTCGAACATCGAGCGCGATGAGCCCCCATCCTTGACAGTTGCACATATCGAGGTCCCAAACGGAAGGCTCTTCCTACGAAATCTTGCGTTTTCTTGCACAACTGATGACTTAAGAGCCTGCTTCGAGTCCTTTGGCAAACTTCATGAAGTAAGTCTTCTAACTAAGCCTACTCCCCTCAAAATGATGCTTTCCGATAGGGACAGCTTATGCTCTTGCATTTGATGTGAACCGGACAGAGTATTTTAGTAGATGCTTCTCTTTTCTGATCTGTTCTTCCCTGCTGCTATGCCCCATGTCTTACATTAGACCTATAGCTGACTTGGAACTTATTCAGGTACATCTCGTCAAGGACGCTCGTACGTCAAACAGTAAGGGAACTGCCTTTCTTCAATTTGCTGAATCTGAAGAAGCAGAAGCTGCTTTGCAACAATGCGATGGCACAACATTCCAAGGTCGGCTGTTGCACATACTGCCTGCAACGGACAAGAGAGACAAGGGACTTACTGAGTTTGACATTTCCCAAATGCCACTAAAAAAGCAGAAGGCTATAAGAAGAAAACTTGATGCCACAACACAAACGTTTACCTGGAACTCACTCTATATGAATCCTGATGCCGTGCTATCTTCGATTGCCGAGCGGCTTGGTGTGTCCAAGACAGACATTCTTGATCCTACGTCCTCGGATGCTGCCATTAAACAGGCGCATGCTGAAACACAGCTGATCAAGGAAACGAAAGACTATCTCGAATCAGCAGGAGTCAACATCAATGCATTCAAGCACACAGGTAGGGACAAACAATGTATTCTACTCAAGAACTTTCCTTTCGGCACGAGCGAGGCTGAATTGCGAGCACTCCTTGAGCCATTTGGACCCCTCAGCAAATTCCTCCTACCTCCGGCTGGCACCATGGCATTAGCGCAATACTCTGAAGCATTCTCAGCCACTCAGGCTCTGAAGCAACTAGCTTACAAAAGTATCAAGGGTTCTGTGCTCTATTTGGAGAAGGCTCCCGAAGGTATTCTGGATAGCACAATCAACGAGAAGCACGAGCCTGCAACAGACCTACAACAGGTGACTGCAGATTGCACCACGGCAACAGTATTCGTCAAAAACTTGAATTTCTCAACCACTACCTCACGCTTGCAGGAAGTTGCAAGCACGTTACCTGGCTTCGTATCAGCTAGAGTGAAGACCAGGGTGGACCCAAAGAAGCCTGGTCAGGTCTTGAGCATGGGCTTTGGCTTCGTCGAATTTCGTTCTAGACAGCAGGCCGAAGCTGCAGTGAAAACACTGTCAGGTCATACTCTTGATGGTCACAATCTTGTGGTTCAGCTTTCGTCAAAGGCCAATGATGCCGCCGAAGACACTCGCAAAAAGGACCGGCAACGGAAGAAAGAAGCAAATCAGACAAAAATCATTATCAAGAACTTGCCCTTCCAAGTTTCCAAGAAGGACATACGTGCTCTGTTTGCACAATATGGTGAGCTAAAGAAAGTGCGAGTGCCTCGTAAATTTGACAATTCGACAAGAGGCTTTGCTTTTGCCGAGTTTGTCACTCCAAAAGAAGCCGAAAATGCGATGGAAGCTCTGAGTAGCACTCATTTACTAGGTCGTCGGCTCGTGCTTGACTTTGCCGCTAGCGATGATATCGATCCTGAAGACGAGATCAGGGCAATGGAAGAGAAAGTGGAACAGCAAAGCAGACGAGTCCACAACAACTCACTCAAAGGGCCAGGTCGCAGGAAATTTACCCTTGATGCACGAGATGACGAGGACCCAGCAATATAGATCCCTTCAATAAAGTGGAGTCGTCGTTCGCCAAGCTTTGTGGTCTTCTTCGACGATCAATTCAAAAGAACCTAAGCGATGTTTGGTCAGCAATTGTCGAATGCTAGTGACAGCACATGTAATCTGTGTTGTTGACAGCCCGTCAACCATCAAGTCGTTGCCATCATACTCAGTGGCTTTCCTGTCGTTCATGCTTACATTATGCTTGAGAAGGAGCATTGTCGAGATGTTTAAGACGAGCAATGCAGTTTCACAACCTCGTCAAGGCACCAGATTGCGACTGACTAGCATAATGCACTTACCACAATGCTGTCTGAGCTTGTCCTCGATGCACGAGTATGGAGCTCCTCCGATGCATATCCCTTGCTCCCTTCCCTGGTCATTGGGGTCTGTGCGGTTAGGCTGATTATACACTCCAGGATTGATGTCCTGGAAAAGTAATGGCCTGATGCTCGATCACGTTGCTGCACTCATCTGGTTCTCAGGTGGGTCGCTCAATGCACATCTTAATTAGCGTAGGCTTAAATACATCGACACGAGAAACGGAGAAGAATCTGCTCGAGCAAAGGGCGATATGCACTACCTCATATACATTTCCGTCATCGTATCTGCCACAACCTTCACATATCTTCTGACAAAGGTATTCTCTGCATCATTCCGTGCTGGGCTTACCACTTGACCTATGCTCACATAGCAGAAAGCATCTCCTGCAGGTGATCTGAGCAGCATTTCGTTCAGTATGGATGGCTGGACCTCGCAATACGTTGGCTCTGGACATACCAGAGAGTCAGCACATCGTGCAAAACCTCTTTCAAGCATATCAGGTAACGCCCAACACTTTCCAGTAGAGTCAAAATCCCACTTTGATTTCAAACGACCATGTCTTGGTCCTACACGATCTTTCAGCGAGCCACGCTTTACACCACCGGCTTCCTCATACGGACAGGACTATTCCGCGGGTTTGATAGCGAGGAAGGCTAGAAAGTTCACTCACGAGAGGGCACGATTACTGAGGGAAAGGCCTTGGCTCAATCATCCAAAGTATAAGCAGTATCAGAACAGGAAACGACAAGACGCTGGGAAAGATGGCAAAGCTATCTGGCCATCCCATATCGAAGAAGCTTTTCAGAATGGTATGTGCATGATTACTTACACCCATACATCATGCTGACCAGACAAGCACTGATACAAATCCCGCCTATGGGACGCAAGAAGAAAAGTCATTATGGCAAGAACTATGGACGTAACGAACTGATAAAAGAGTGGATATTACAAGAAACAGGAGAAGTCCGAGACAGGAAGCAAGTATCTAGCCATATTCAAGTCCTAGGTAATTTCCTGAAAGATGTGCCTGAATGTTTGTCAGCCTATCAGCTAAGGGCATAGCCGGTTCTAACATCGTTAGGGAAACAACTCACTGCCGGAAACGAGGATGAAGACAGCATGGACGAAGACAAAAGTGAGATTGGAAACAGCTTCCCGTATGAGACCATTGCAGACCATGTTCGACTGCAGCGGCGTTTAGCCCAGGAGGCCATGATGGTCGGTCTTGATGAGGCTGGCTGGTTGGATTTTGTCGGCCGACATCATGCCCTACAGCGGATCACCTTTGACATGTTTGTTGCCATGCCCGACAAGATGACCGACGCATTACACACCTATACACGCATCGTGCAGAATCAGCTTCCAATCGAGCCAGCTCCGCTTGAGAATTACCGCAATTGGCGAGATCTCTTTCCCGACCTAGAGACATTGCTTTGTGCGTCGTCCGATGACGCTTTTGACCTGATCTTCCTGAAGTCCAGATTCTCGCTGATGACGGATTTCCCGCCACCAACCTCGAAGCTTGGCCTGGTACTGGACTTGGACTTCAGAGATCACACTGGACTATCAAACATGAGGAATATAAGTTCAGTCAACCACATGTATCTTCATGGTAAGCGCTTTCGAAGAACCGAGCATACAGTATCTGAGGACGTTGAGCCAGGCCTAGTCAAGCTCTTTTTCGAAGCGGAATGGTGGGCAACTCAATTCACAGACTTGATACATAAGAGGAAAGCAGCTGAGGGAACAGGCGAAGCCCACGCTCTCGAGCTTGCAGAAGACAACTCAAAATCTCTGTTTCGTGGCCTGACAATCATGCAGGAAGTTTTCACCACACCTCGTATAGGAGACCAGACATCACATCCGAGACGTGTCGCTGTGCTTCTATGGGCGTTCGCGCCGACGAACACGAAAAATGCGAATACTACGACTTGGCAAAAGGTCCTACCACCACCAAGTCGCAGAGCAACAAATAGCCCTGTGGTCAAGCCAGAACTTGAGGTGCTACCGCTTTCGATGGACAGTGCCATTGACACGTCCTTCGATGCTCCCTTGTCTACAGATTTCGCGCCCTCGGACTTGGTGCCTCAAATACCACTTTCACCAATAGTGTATGAAGCTAATGCGTATCACAGTGGCTTCACACCACTACAACCAACGTTCAGTTATGCAAGCACAGGCTTCACGCCAGCGTATGCTGACTCGAAACATGCCACTTTCAATTTCTCAACAGTGCCGCCACCGTACCATCCAGCACCAACAATACTGCCAAGTCAGAACCACATCGAAAATATGTTTGATTTGCCATCTCACGATGAGCAAAATGAGGTTCTTTTAGATGTGCCGACCACATATGAAGTGCCTCACATAGCCCCTACACCATCAATAGAGCATACGAGTAGGCGTGAGCTCTTAGCAAATTTCGATATGAGCACACACAATATGTTGCAAGAACAATTGGCCGATCTTGACGACCTAGTCGAGACACAAGAACTTCTTCACCAAGCAGACCCAGACTCGCAGCACTCAATGATAGGTCATATGGACGACCTTGAGCTCGATGAAGAGCAGCTTAGCCAGATCATGAACACAGCTGCACAAAGAGAGCTTACTCCTGAAACCACACCAGTTGACGATCAGGTCGAAAAGCTGATGCTGGAACATCCAAGTGCTTTTGACTCACCAAAGCTCACCCGACCACCGTTGATGGCACATAACAGCTTCGCAGGCATCTTGAACACCCATGCTGCACCAGAGCCAGAGATCGAGGCTGAGCAGATCACATTCGATACCCCGACACGAAACGAATTCGCAAGGCTAATGAATCACCATATCGACATCGGTAATGGTGAAGAAGATCTCTTTGGTAATAGTCATGCAGTGCTAAATGCGTTGCGCTTTCCACCCTCAGACTTTACACGACCTCGAAGTCAGCCAGTTCTGCCTTCGAATGACACGACTATGGATTTTGATACCCCGAGGCATAATAAGCTCCATGATGCTCTGCCTCAAGTCAAGGTTGAGCTATCTTGACAAGAAGTTATGTTTGTATAATAATAATGCTACATAGAACCATGACCGGTGACCATTGGTCTATAGATGCCAGTAACGTCCATACGATGGCTTTTCGTTCTGGTTGCTGGATTGCGTTGAGCTGTATCGAGGGTCAGTCTTCCTCTATCCATGGAGATGTTGATAACCATATTTGATTGCTCCACGAATCCAAGCTGTCTCACTCCACAAAGCTATTCGGGAATCTGGACCATCTGCCAGGCAGCTTCCGCAAGTCCCATGATCCTTGCCTGCAGCAAGCCCCGCAAGCCACTAACAGCCAGCTCCTCTTACCTGCGAAGCGTAAAAATAATTGACCATCAGACGACTATTGCTTGACCGTACTCAAAAAGTGGAATGGTTCTTTCCTGGGACGCACCTCAGGGAAACTGGAACGAGATTCTTAGACGTTCCTATAGACGGTACCTTCCTCGTATATCAGAAATAGACGTCAATAATTTACGAAACGTCAGCGTTATTCGAACCATCTATTAACTATTCGAATTAATAGAGGCAGGAAAGAGCGTTCTACTGACGGTCAATTAACAATACAGCAGGAATCTACGGTTAGGTATGAGCATTGGTGCCTGTACGGTCAGAAAAAAACAGAGTTCGCGGCTAAGCTGATCATGAGTGGACAAAACAATCTTCCCGGATAATTTCCACTATCGATGACATCGAAGTTCTTGTTTGCAAAGTCTTGTTCTGGCCAACAGCTTAAATTTGTCACATTTCAGCTTCTCCTTTGGTAAAGACTGACAGCGCCTCTTTCGCAGCTAACTGCAAATGGTTTGCAATATCCCTCCCACTAGATTAGCTTTGGCTTAGCCAAAGAATCGCTTCCATGACGGTGACGTATCTCCACGATACTACCATTCAGCTTGTGGTTCGAACTGGAGTTCCGAAGCAGTGACAGTTCAAATGATCTACATGGCGGGGATGCTCACATCTGTCGGAAGTAATATTGATGTCCTTGTGCTAACGCATGCTACAACCATTGACACTCCTACCTTTTTTCCAAAACGTGTTGTTGTTGGCACAGCGCAGAATTCGTGACAGCCATCACCCTTGCCAGCCAGCTCAGCAATCAGATTGAATTCCACATGATGGTCAACAGCCCAGAGCAGCAGAAATCCTCGTCCTCGAGTTCGGACACATCATCTGAAAAGAGCACTCCTCCATCAAGTCCAGATGTCCCAGAAGTTATTACAGCACCACGTCCTGTAGCGCATTATTCTTCGACACCTCCGCGTCGAGGTGGCCGTCACGCATATAACAATTCAGCCACAAATCGTCTCGGCGCGATAGATGAAGAGAGTCAAGTTATCGCGCCCGATATACCGTGTCGCAACTGTAATCGACCTAAAAGGCCGAAAACTTACCTGCCAGCCGACGCGAAGAAGTTCTTCTCTTTTTCGTCCTATTCACGTCCGGACAAGGATGTGCCACCGCCAGACTTCTACGAAAAAGTAATAGGTCCGCATGGCGAGAAGTTTACCGATTTGCGAAAGAACAAGCCATTTAAGCCTGAAGGTCGAGGCGGTGGATGGCGCAGAATGGTTTGTTTAGGGTTGGTTATTCTGCTAGTCCTTGCTATTGTGCTTGGTGTTGGCTTAGGAGTTGGACTGACGAGACACAAAGGAGCTAGGTATTTAAGCCACATCTTGTCCTATGCGACAGAAATCATGCCCCCTCTCCGCGACTACGCCTTGTCACTGTCGACTTGTGCAATGTCAGGTACGAGCTTTCGTTCGACCATCAATCTTCATTGTTCTAGTTTTATTGGCAGCGACTGACCAATCTACTTTATAGCTCTTCCGATGCGAATTCACCAGTCCCTGTGACCAACTCAACAGAGACACAGAACTTCCCGATAGGAACGTACGCGATACCCACGTATCTGACCGCGACCAATACATCTTGCACCAGTATTGCTTCCACCTGGGCCTGCTACCCAGGCACGACATACTCGCAGTCATCCACATTATCCTTCAGCACTTTGCAATGGCGCATTTCAAGCCCAACGAGCTCCACGTTGAACCTGCAAATCAGCAACACAGATCCAACCTTCAGTTACTCATTCACCAATGTCACACTCACTGTTGACAATGCAGGTAATACACCGTTATCAGCATTCACATTCTCTTTCACGTACAGGAAAGAAGTGATACCGAGCACAGATATTACAGGTGATAATTCTGCAACGAGGTGTTACTATAATGGCACAATGGTGACTGGCAGGCTATATAGTAATTCTCAAGGTGGAAATGGAAGTGTCACTGGACCTCCTGTTGGAACGACTGTGAATAATGCTTGGCCGTACGCAGTCGAGATTGCAGAAATGATCAGTGAAGGACCGCAATGTTTTACGTACAACAATGGACAACTTGGAGAGCAAGTCCAGGTTGCAAGTGCAGATGGCGGTTGTGGTTGTAATTACAGAAACTACGCACTTTCTTGAATTGAGTGGTATTGGAATATTTGATAATTATGATCACAATGAATGAAGCAAGGCGCTGGTTGGGTATATATGTGCAGTCGAGAATCATAATTTGTTAATATGTGAGAATAAGCATCATAGGAGTTGAGAAAGTTCAGTCGAAGCCATCGAAACCTCCAATATCCTGATCATCGTTTTCTTCACCAATTTTGTTGGCTTGTTTGTCCCTACGTCTTTTACTGCCCTCGATGGCACCTTTCCGGCGATCATGTACCTTCTTCTCATAGCCGCTTTTCGTGCCGATAACATTCCGACCTTTTCTCCTCCGTGCCAATTTATCATCGCTTTCCTTGACAGCTCTTCGCACATCTACTCCTCGCTCCTTGAGGTCTTTCTTTTTGTTTTTAGTCAAGTGTGGTAATGCATCGAGCAACCAGCTAGGTAGCCCACTGGAGGCATCCAAGGCTTGATCACCATGACCATACTGTTTCTGAGACTTTGCGATCACGTTTGCTATGGGCCTCAGGTAATTCACATCGTCTCGTGTGTAAAATGTGATGCAAATGCTTCCTTCACGTCCAGCTCGTCCTGTTCTTCCTGCGCGATGAACATAGCTTGCGCTCGTCGTGGGTATATCGTAGTTCACGACTCCGTTGATGCCTCTAAAGTCAATGCCACGTGATAGAAGGTCAGTGGTGATTAGGATCCAGATCTTTCCTAATCTGAATTGTTGCATGATTTTGGATCTGGCAGTTGAGCTGAGAGATGAATGTAATATTGCTATACGCGATACTTGTTCCGTGGCAGAATCGGTAGTCGAAGAAGTCATTGGTGGAGGTATATCGTATTTTAACTCCTCGTATAACGCTTCTGCTCTTGGTATCGATTGTGTAAAGATGAGAAACGGTGGTCTTAGGGTAGAGCCTGGCGATTTGATCGCATGCTTGCCGCTTTGTGTGTTTGCTGGCGGAGGTCGGATAAGTTGGCGTATGCCTGTTAGCTTTCCAGCTTCAGTCGTTGCATATATGAGTTTGTGTATGATATTGGGCAGACTTGAGTCCTTGAGCCCGATTATGCACCGCAGTAGTGGTGGTGCTGATTTCCTCTTGATTTTCAGTGCTTTCCGTCGCGCTTCTATCGTGGAGATCATTAGGTCTTCGACATTCGAACCGACGGTTGCTGACCACAGCGACACACGTAGCGCAGTGTTCGTACATGCAGACCATATCGAGAGTGTTTGAGCACGAAACAAAGGGTCTAAAAGAACATCTGCTTCGTCTAAGACCAGGTTCTCGATATGAGGAAGTGGTAAAATATCCTCGGATCCTGCAGGTGTAATAGCATGCAGAAGTGACAACGGCGTCGCCACCACGATATCGGCCTTCACGACTGTTGAGGCTTTCGCCTTTTCAGTCTCAGATTCATCGGTCGACTGATCTTCAACAATGCCAATATCTTCGTGCAGTTTCATGCCTTTCTTGAAGAGCGTAACTCGAACACCAGTGTTCAAAGTCAATTTCCTTGCTTCATTCACAATCTGATTTGCTAACTCTCGAGTAGGTGCCAGAATGATAGCTTTTACTTCTCTGTTAGCAGCTGCATCAGTATGTAGCTTACGCATCTTTTCAATCAGCGGTATTAAGAACGCAAGTGTCTTGCCGCTTCCCGTAGGGGCAATGGAGAGAAGGTTTGGCTCGTTTTCTGCTTGTCCAAGTTGCAATGCAATGGTGGCTAATTGTACTTCTGTAGGTCCTTTGTAGCCTTGTTCGGCAAGATTTAACAGCAACGCGTGATTGACGTCGAGATCTGCAAGCTCAGAGAACTTTTGGAGAGGTCGTGAATAGACTCTCGATGCCTCCTTCCGTGACTTGTGGCTCTCTACTTCATTCGTGCTCTGAAGTGCTTTTAGATCAGTGATTTTGATTTTATGCGATTTTTGGATCTGACGAATTTGTCCTGATGATAGTTGATCAATTGTCGTCATCGAGTGTGCAGTCCCATTCGAAACTTTCTGCTTCTTACGAGGTGGTGCCTCGACATGCTCATCGCTATGGTCGTGTGCTTGAGCGTGCCCATTCTGATGTGCCTGAGTTACTAAAGACTGGTTTCGTGCACCTCGTGTCAGCAGTCTCAAAGAATCCATGACCTTTCTCACACCGCTGACATTCTCACATGGCCTGGTACTTCATTCGGTTCTTCAACACGAGGCAAAATTATGGCGCTACTATTGGTAAAGCCGATGTTCAGCCGGCGCAACATGGCATGTTTCGCATTCTCGATGCAACCTACGATGCCACTCACACTGACAATTTGCTTACACGACGATAGACATTATGTGATGCTTGAGCTTTGTCGTACGATGAAGCTGCATTAAACAGTCCGACATGGTTTCTGTGATTGGACTAATGATGATTGGGGCGATTCCAACTGTGACTGGAGTCGCCCAAGCCATCTCCGCTCAGAGGAACAGAGATCAGAGCGAGAAGGATGAGCGTCGCATGAAGAAATTCCATATAGATGTCAAACTCTCAGCCGCGAATTCTCAGGCCACCATCCTGCAAGAGGGTAGGATTGTCCTATTGAAGGACAGGCTATGGGTGGGACCTCCTGACGTGGTTGAGAAGGGCGACTACGGCTATGTAGCAGAGGCTTTCTACATTGAGTATCCTGATCCTCAGGTACAGGAGACATATTTCGCACCTCTATTGAGCAACTGACGTATCGCAGCGCGCACCGGCACCCATGGGACTTGTAAGTCAAGTACAGGACGACCCTCCACTACTAAATTGGATCTACCTTGATAAGCACACAATGGAGCTCAAATACGGGAACAAAAGTGCAAGTATCGAGCACCATATTGGTCCATGGGACTGGACAGAAGATGAAGAGCAAGTCGTCTTTGATGACATGGAAGCTGAATACATCAATGCATTCTATGCAGTTGAGCGGTTGCCTGGTCGCTGGCAATTGTTCTTTGACTGGAAGGGTGATCAGCTTGCTACCTACTTGCCCAAGAACTTGAAAAGAGTGCAAATCGAGTTGCGCAGGACTTTGATCGTTACTGCCGAAGAAGCACGTGACGTAAAGAAAAAGAGAACAAAGCACGACAGGCAGGAGTGACACTGCGGCAAGTGCCGTCACTAGCGCTGAGCGTCAACCTGTGAAATCAAGTGTTAGTAGTGTTCAGAACAATATCAAAAGATCGTGATCACTTCCTGTGAATTGTTCTTATTGTCTTCTCTGTTTACTGTCTGACCTCCTCATGTCATCGTTAGTGATGTTGTGTATTTCAATCACTTTTCTGAACGCGTAATTGCTGCTTGTTTCCTCCCTCCCGACAAGTGCTGTACTTTGACAAATAGACCAGAAGGATCTGGTTTGTTTCACGAGATGATTCATTCGGTTGACGCACGCGTCTTTAACGTTTGAAATGCCAACTTGCTTATTAGAAAAATGGCAGCAATTGGACCAGGTACGAAACTCCACGGACCTGGGTTAAAAGTCAAACCAGGACCTTGGGAGGTGAGGATCTTACCAGAAGGAATTAGTGACGGTGACTTGACGAAATGGCCTGCATCGCCGCCATATCGACCGTCAGATCAGCGAGGGTATCTTACCCGCCTGGCCCAAAACTGGGCAAATAGAGATGGATCTGCAAAACCTGGTGGGTCCTCCGATATTGTCAGTGAATGTTAGTGAACGTTCGAAATTAACCATCAACAGATGTCAACTATTATCTGAAAGAAATGCCATCAGGCTATGGTTGTTTCGAAACCGATCAGCCAGGAGGATCACAAACATACAAGCGCTTGTTCGGTCATCCATCAGGGAGGTTCTTCGATTCAATTCCAAAATTCGAGCCGCATTTCTGGTGGCTACTTGACGGCAAAAAGGACCTGTGTCAGTGTATACTTTGTGGTAACGTCAAAGCAGCTTCCGGTCCGCCACGTAAGAGGGCGAATAACGATATCCTAGCCTCATCTACACCCAGACATGCACCTCGATCATTACTAAGACCAGAAGGATTAATGGCTGTGAGAGGCGATCTAGCAGTTTCGGACCAGGATGATGCACGGTCCGGTTCTGACTCTGCTGCTGGTGTTGACAGAAGACGTGGTCGACGTCCAGAACGAGGTGCTCAAAATGCAGTCGCTACAGATGAGGAGGGAACCACAAACGTCTATCGTAATGCAATTATCTCAGCAAGCAAAGGTCAAGATACGAACATCGATTTCGATTTCATCGAGACCGACTCTGTTGATTGGGTATCTGAACGAGAGCTGCTCGCAGTCAACTTAACACAAATTGAATCTCAACATGCCTTCATTCCTCGTCGTGGCGAGCTTGTGCTCTGGTGTCCTGATTTCCCCGAAAGTCAGTACTTACTTCGAGATCCTACGACTGGCCAATACAAATTCTACAAGCCGGACTCTCAACGTTTCAGCAAATTTCCGACGTGGCGAGCTGGAATTGTTACAGAAGTGCCTATATCAGCTTCCAAGAATGGTTTGGTCGACTTCCAAGATATATTAGACCTCCCATCGAAGAAGACTGCACTCAATACTGCAGGATTTCGAATCGAGACTATGCCTGATCCGAATGACGAAGACGACAAATCTCTATCGAAGCAGTACAAATATGTTCCGCTGCGCAACATACGGCCAATGTCACACTGGCAAGTATTGCTGAAAGACGTACCAAAGAAGAAACTCCACAGATCAATACAGTATGCCTTGACGTGTATGACTTCAATATCACTTGTGTCCAGAATACGATTTCTAGGCAATTGGAGAAAAGGAGGATTCATTAAAGCTAAGGCATGTTTTCTCGGGTCGGAGCTGATCACAATTGGTGATACAATTCGGCTCCTACCAGAGCAAGGACGTTCATCGTGTACTGATGTACTGGTCGTGGACGATATTCGACTCAATATGGCAGATTTTAAGCCTGACCACTTGGAGTTCGATGCGCCACTCTTATGCTCAACCTCACAAGTTCACTTCATCGGTCGAGCATATACATTGGATACAGATCAAGCATTTGTAGAAGATGATATCTCAAATACGGACAGCATCGCCACTCAGCTCTCTCACCTTCACTTGGACGATGTCAAAGAAATGTTCAGACCTGTCGGTACAGCTGAATATGGCTATTGGTATCCCATACACCCTGTGCATAAGAAGTTAGAGGTGTCATATGATCAGGTACTAGGCCGGCTATACGAAGCAGATGCTCTACGACTATGGTCCGGACAATTCCAAACAAAAATCACAAAGAGCATGAAAGACAGAAAACAGGAGCTAATGAAACCTGATCTCGGCTTTGACATGCAAGGTATCCTCGCCGCACGTCGCTATGCCACCAAGACCGATGAACGGATTCCTGGCCTACCATCGTCAGATCCCAATGGCATCAGATGGCTACTCTCAGACCACAGAGCGCAAGCCCTGACTCTAGCCACCATCAACGGCCTAGAGACAGCAGTCTATCACGACATACGGACACCATTGACCATGGACGAATGGCGAGCACACATTGACATCTCTGAAGGCAGACCACCAAGATTACCTATGATCTCTGCACCACGAAAACGACCACAATACGCCTTCACCCTACAAGACTTCGAGACTGGTGAGCTAAGTGAAGGAGGATCCAAAGGCAGAGCTGGTGGCGGGAAAAGAGGTCGTCCAGCTGGATCCAGAGTCGTTCAGGGAAAGCTTTACACAGCTGATATGCTTGAAAACATGAAAGATCCACCCTCCAACCGAAAGCCTGCGATAGGCGAGCCAGAAGTCCTCGACCTGGGAGACGAAGCCGATGAAGAAGACTATGACGACTACGCTATACCACCTACAGGGTCTCAGTCTCAGGGGCTGAGAAGGAGCGCGATGGTGAATGCTGCTCTGCACGCCTCCGATTCCGATGAACCTGATCTGAAAGCCGCTTACGACTTTGAGACCGAAGAAGATGAGCTGGCTCTTCTACCTGTTGAACCTGCTTTCCAGATATCAAAAGGCAAAGCGCCTGTGCGACAGCCGCCTTCGAAGACACAGATTATGACGTCGGTGGAAGAAGGTGAAGATAGTGCTTTGGATCAGGTTGGGGCTTATGATGGTGGAGTCACTGAATCGAGTGAAGATGAAGGAATTGATTATGCATCTTGGGGTGCGACGAAGTATGCGCGGGGTGGTACTGAAGAGAGTGAAGGTGGTGATTATAGACCTTGAATTTACCACATACCAAAGGTTCGAAAATTGGTTGTTGAACTTATAGTATTTCTGCGAGAAAAGACGCTTTGCTGTGATATCCAGCTCACTAGCGCAGAAACAATCTGCGCCATATCTGCACCGGGCAGAATTCAAAAGTGAGATACGGACGGCCGGTCGCATATCTCCTGATAATAACAAATACACCACAAGTTACTCAATCCAACATATTTACTCATACACTCATCGCCTCGTGAACCTTCGCCACATAAATTCATAATCTCTTCTTGTCGCATCTGCTTATTTCCTTTGGTAACCCTGGCTCTTGCCGCTCTCCCTAAGAGCGTTGAGCTTCCAGTTGTTCCAATCTTTATCCGGTTGACCGCCTAGATAACCCTTCCACGCAGAAAATTCCTCACCTCGGTACTTTGGCTTCGGCATCTTCTGTAGCTGTGCCGCCAGTGCTTGGAATGATTGATCTTTGTCGACAATCGAGCTCGACGAATTTATGGCAGTTGTGGTGGTCGAAGAGCTATTCGAATTCGTGGATGAGGATGTTTTGGTCCTTGGATGTGAACTTGAGCGTGACGACATCTTTCGTGCCGGAGTGGAGTGAAGTGATCTGGATCGAAGGGAGTGTATGACCTCGAGAAGTCTCGAATCTTTTGACGTGGTTAGGAGCAGCACAAAGGCAGTGGTAATGGGGGTGTCCTTATGTGAGGGCTATCAGTGTTCCAAGTACTTACTTTTGAAGTTTCGAAAGCGTGGTGGTTGCGCTTACTCATGCAGATGCTTCCTTGATCACTGTTGTGACTCTCAGCAGACTGCTTGCGAAGTAGTAGTTTGGTTGCAATGATATATGATAGTCTAGCAGCAAGCAGAATTGAAATAGCAAGGCTGCACTGCCAATTCGTTCGTCGTTGGCATGATGTATCATAAGTTTCTTTCGTTTGCATATGCAGCTATAAGATGTGTTTCAGAATTGAGCTGCCCTTCCATTGTTCAGTATGAGCGCGTGTTGTGCTATCTGAGACCTGGTTCGTGCGCACTCAGGATATGTCTGCCTTTTCGAGCTCATGCTTGCATTCGCCAATGCTTTGAGATACCTTCTTGAAGTTGTATATTTGATGCCGAATATGTGCAGGTGATGAATACTGTAGGATACTAGACCCCTAATAGTGAAAGCGTAGTGAATGTGTTTACCTGTAACATTTGCGTTTGAGGATTGCTCAAGCAAATTTGGCAACCCAGCTCGCAACCATCGGACCAACCGTGCCCGGGTCTTCGACACAATACCAGTGTCCTAGGTCCTCAATAACATCAATCTTTTTCTCCGAGCTGTTGACAAGCTGATCATGTATAAATTGACAACCACTTACCGGAGCACTTTTGTCGGCGCTTCCAGCTATGATGTAAACAGGGCACTTCACATCCTGATAAGCTGGTGGTACAGCATGTTCAATGGCTCGACAGTTCGCAACATAGCCTTCAGGATCTTGCGCCATAATCATCTCCCGAATGAAGGACTTCTGAAGAGCATTTGTCTTGGGTCCAGTAGCTGCATTCGGGATCGCATTTGCCATAGTTTCCATACCACCTACAACGATTAGCTTAACCGGGCTGCTTAGGAATTTTGCTTACCACTTTGGACCGTAGAGACACGATCTCTGAAGACTTTGGCAACTTGCGGACTTGGATGTACTGGACCAATGCAGATGCCAGCAATCACTCTGTCACGTCCTTGCTGGCTGCTCGCTACTGTTGTCGGAACCATGCCACCCATGGAGTATCCAACGAGGATAGCTTTTTCAATCTTCAGGTGATCCATGATGCCAATGACATCAGCTCCAATCTGTTCGATACTCGTTTCCAGCTTCACCTCACTTGCAGGAAGGTGCTTCGATCGACCAGCAGCATAGTTGTCAAATGTTACACAACGGTAGTCAGTCAAATATGGTAGAATTGGACCATAGAAGTTCTGGGTTGATCCTAGGCCATGGACAAAGACTATGGACAATCCGGATGCGTTTTTTGATGTGGGTGCTGTGTCAGTATAATGCAGGTCTCTGCCTTCGATTTTGGCGAATGGCATGGTTGCGGGTAAGGCTGATTCTCAAGAGATGCGGTAGAGCACGAGGCTTTTGAAGTGATTCAGGTACCTTTCTAGCTATCAGTTCCGTCAATACTGCATAGAAACAGCTAAATGAGAATTTTCAGTATGGGTTTGCATGAGCGTAGGCAAGAACGATCCTGAGAAGTGTTGCATCATGCCTTCCCTCCCTGACTCCGGTTCCGATCATCGGATAGTGCACGTTCCGCTTCGCAGGCAGTCACGCAAGCGAAGAAATTGGTCAAGCATGATCGCGAGAATGGCGTGTACATGCTTGCACTTGCTGCACAGTAGGTAGATTGATGAAGTGATTTTCTAGTCAAGCAAGACCATCGGGTAATACGATGAACTGGCACACACTGTTGTATCACAATGGATGAATAAATTTGATAATCGTTGAATGACCAAAGCCCCTGGGAGTTTGGCTCGGTTGCTGTAACTTAGTGGCACAAGCCGCAAACTGGCCTGCACCAGCCTTACAAGTTTGGCTTGATTCCTAGCCTACGCCCACAAGCAAGTGTATCAGCAGCAGCAGAAAACACCTCAAACACTGCTAAGATTGTTAATTCGCCACAGCTTAAGCACGTACATTGATAGGTCTGTTGAAGTAGATTGACATTACGATGTTCGCACGACAAGTACGAAATCTACTGTAATTCTGCCCAGGATATAAAACTACATAGCCCGACTGTGAGACAACAGGGTAGAACACACTTTCCTATGACCACCCTGAAAGCTGGAATGGCACCTTGCTTCAGCCTCATTTCTTCCGTTACGCCATAGCATACCCAAGTTCATAATCCTCATGCTGTCATGCTCTATAGCGCCACGCTGTTCATCAAAATCACATCATAATACATGGCATTGCGCACATAAAGCACGCATCTAGGCTGAAGCTCTCAGAGCTGTCACAGCTTTGTCAACTTCCTCGCCAGCAACCTTTTCCCATTGCGTCTTCGCGTGAAGATCAAGCGCCTCCAAATCACCTATTTTATCATACAACATTCGTGAAACGTCACGGTTAATTGATGTGTACTCGTCTTTTGTGATTTCTTGCTTATGATAACGAGGCTTTAGAGCAGCGGAAACAAGCTTTTGTACGTCTGCCTTGTAATCAGCTGTTCTGGTTGGGGAGGTGTCGTGTGATCTTGTTCGCTGCCTATCATCGTCCACTATCACCGGAATTCTAGGCCGGCGGGGCTTGGGTCTTGCGATATGTGTTTCACCGTGCTGATTCCGAGTAGTACTTCCGTGCAACAACGGCTCTGGTGGCTTTGGTTTGATATCAGGCGACGTTGGTTGCTGTGGCGAATATGGGGGATAAACTGGCTGTATGCTAGAAGACAATCCAGGTGGGGAGTTTGGCCGGGACGCAGCTTGAACAGGCGGCGGTGTCGCTGATAAAGCTCTTGGTGAGGATGGGTTGGAAGTGGCCGGTGATGATGGTCGAGGGGAATGTTGCTCGGTGCCAGGACTACCGGGATGTCTCGGAGAAGGTCTATGCAATGTCAGAGTTGAAGGGCTAGCTGACTTTTCGACCTCTGATAATAGGGATTGGAGAAACGTAGGCGTGGTGTTATCAAGCACCATACGTGGTGGCGAAAGGTGTCGAGGCGGTCGAGCTGGGGGACGAGGTTGGGCTGGAGGCTGTGATGGGACTCGTGCAGGTAGAGGTATGCGACGTTGCGCAGGAGTCGATGTAGCACTCCTCGCGGCGCTTGTTCGCCGACGTTTAGGCTCGCGGGGAGAAGCTGAAGAAGAATCGCGTTCTCGGGGCGTTGTGGGAGACGATGTTCGTGACTTTCGTTTGCGCCTTCGCGCAGTGCTGGCCTCTGGCTGTTCGGATTGTGCGGTGGCTTCTGCAAAAGCCTCCCAGGCAGCAGTCTCTTCAGCTGACTGCGGAGGCGGAGCATGTGGACCAGCACGACGATGGTTGCTGTCGTCCAGTAACGTGGACTCAGTCTCCCTGAAACTGGTCCCAGCACCAAGAAGCTCAGCAATTCGAGCGCGAGCTTCCCATGCTTCATGCTCTTGACGATTCCTTTCGACAGCTTGTCGATGTCGTCGTAGCGAAATTGCATGATGCTCATCATCCTCGTACGGGAAGTCGAGGTCGATATTGACTGACGACCATACTGTTTGCCAAACCTGATTCCAACCATCATCGTGTGTAGCGTTGTGATTTCGTCTCCTGCGTTCCATTCCTCGAGTACGTCGTCGAGCAGGAGCACTGTTGTGGTTTCGAGCACGCCGCAGCTGCGGATCTGAAACTCGTTCTTCTGAGCATTTCTCACAGAACCAAGAATTGTACGGCACCTCATCTAAGCCAACGCAGTATGTGTGCCAAAGCTTGTTACAGCCATCGCAGAAGATAAGTACATCTTCATTGTCATCTTCACCACATTCTTGACATGTACCGTCTATATCTTCATCCGGAATCTCGAGAAACATGGAAGGGTCAATTTCCGCCACCTGTGTTTTATCCTCGACAGTATAGGATGAAAGCACGTCGCCTGTCAAATAGATTAGCCGAGTCAATTGAATTCATACATGATTGTCACTTACCTCCAACATGGTTGAGCAATTCCACGAGATGGAAACTGGCGCGACATATTGGACAACTGTTGGCTCGCTCAACCCATGGTTTCAAGCATTCGTTATGCAGGTCATGCCCACAAGGTTGTATGTGAGCAATCAGCTCGGGGGTTGTGGTGCTAGTAGTGGCGGCATTGTCGTTGTTTGTGGTCGGTTGGACTTGAGCTGGACTTATGACGGCAGCAGATGCACTTGCGCTCGCAGCGTTTCCGAGAGGATGCTGCTCTGCAACTCCGTCAATACCGGTGCTCAAGTCTCCTAAGCAGACAATGCAAGTGTCTGACATACGCAGACTTCAAAGTGCAATTTGCATATGATTAGCAGCGGGAATGCGTGCTGTAGCAGCGCGTAGAGGTCAGTAGTGGTCGAATGTAAGTGGATATTGAATGGAAGGGACGCATCGACGCTGGGAATAATTGGGGTCGATGGACAGTTGCTCGCTAAGACGTCTTCAGGCTAATGCCGCCAAGGTTTTCTGCTCAAATGACGCCTAAAGCAGCCTGGAGGAGATGTGTGCTGGCTGCCACCTTTCGTTCGTGATGCTCACTCTGGTGATCACAATATGCACTTTATCTAACAAAGTCAGCGATTTGCTGGACAAACTTACATAAAATCCCTTCAGGATACTCGTCACGTTGGAAGTCCTTGTCCACCTGCGCCTGCTTGATCCGAACACGTGCGATGCTTGTTAAGGAATAGAGCGTGCGTTGGTCTGTGAACTAGCGGTGAATGCAGGAGCTGCCTCGGCCAGGTCCTCCTTCGAGCAGGAGCACAGGTTCGCCACGGATGCTTTACGGGTAATTTCAAAAATAGCTAGATCACCTGCTGTACGTAACAGAAGTGTCGCAAGGCTGCAAGATTGCTTGCAAACGAGTTTGTTGCACGAAACGAGGTCTTGCAGTGGTCCAGAAAGCGGTCACCATCTGCCGGAAATCTGCAAATTCGAGGAAAAGTACGAGTCTTCGAACGTCTTAGCCTTTGGTAGCAAAGTACCCTGTTCTTCGACTCGTTAATGCATTGAGGTATCTATATCGTCGTATCGATCGTTCAGCACACTCCGCCAGAAAGGAGACGTAAGTGCTTGGGACGAAATGTGAGGGTTTCGTCGGCTGAAAAGGTAAGGGAAACAAGCGTCAGCCACTCGAACCCAGGTTCCATAGAAGTCTGCCCGAAATCAAATCTACTCTATACCTCAGCAATTTCTCTCAGTCGTCGGATTGTTGATCGAGTAGCAGCAGCGGCTGGTGTCCTATATCGACTAAATCAGCACATGTTCGATCGTACTTATTCCAGCTTTTCCCAGATGTCATCAAGTTTTCGTATGCGTGATGTTCGACTTACGATACGGTCCAGGCACCACCAGCGACAGTCTTGCCGCAGCCTTTGCAGTTCCAGATGCCGACAGAATGTCTCTTCACAGTGTTCTTTCCGCAGAATGTGCATACGTATCGTGCGTGCTGTGTGATTTCCATCTTCTTCACCTGCTTTCTGAGCGATGCACCGTATCTATAGCCTGAGATTAGTTCTCGATTCGCTTCGTATATCGACCTCTCGTGCGCATCCGCTGGTTCAGATCGTTGGTCGTAGGAGAGCATACCTTGTGCCATATTTACCGGTCACACCGACCTCTGCACACTTTAGTCAGTCTTGATCGCGGACGGCAATACTCAGCAATACGTACTCTTTGTGCGCTTCGTCATCTTTGCGGTATCGACGAAGTCTCTGAGTTGTTACTATGAAAGCGATGTCTGTTCAGAGACGAAGTTCAGAAAACCCACAATTGATACTCTTGGCGCAGGTGAGACTGATATGCCTAAGGCATGAAAGCGGCCACTACTGGTACTGCTGACTGTAGGACCTACTTGTGCTATTGAATCACTCATACGTTTGGTGTACGCCCGATCAACCGTAAACATAGTTAGAAGCTGGAGGATATACCATACCAGACAAATTGACAGCAAATTGGTGTTGACGGCTTGACTCAATTGACATCGAGTTGCAAAGCTCATAATGAGACGAGACCTATTTGCCTGCCAGCGTTCTAAGCTATTCAGGCACGGCCTTGAATTGGAAAGCCTGGAGCGTTCAGGACACGCGTCGGTGACTGAAGCTCTTGCAGCCTGATTACAAAATACCTTCACGAAAGATAATGACCATGGTCGGAGTGTACGACAGATGTAGCTATTGCTCAGAAGGGCAACTACTGCTTTCAGCTAGCGACGACGTCGGGTCCAACGTCAAACCCGTCGATAGCACTGGGGACGAGATTAATCAAAATGAGACAACCATGAACTAGACGCCGCTGCGCCTATACTGCATGTAAGATGAACCCCCACAGCAGTTTCGGGAAACCATTTTGTGCACATCTGACGAGCCTCTAGCGTCGGACCTCCTGGCCAACGGGGCTGAGGCAAACGAACTGGCCAATCGATGCTAAGCACTTCCAAAATAAGACACCAAAGTTCAGAAAGGCCCACGGTGTAATATTCGCTGTCCCCCTTTACGTGAGCATCTCGAATGTGTGAATGATATACTGTAGTCAACTTTTAATTATTTGCGTCTGTAACGCCATAGCGATCACCAACGTGATATTCAGTAACTATGGCTGCCAACAGAGAATATGATCTGATAGTGTTGGGCGCGACTGGCTACACCGGTAAACTGACTGCTCAGCATTTAGCCAAATCAGTCACCGAGCCAGTTAAATGGGCCATTGCTGGGCGCTCTCAATCTAAATTGAGCGACCTGTCGTCGCAGCTAAAAGGATCAAATGCACCATCAGGCACAATAGTCATTTCAGATCTCACTGTGCCAGAGGTCACGAAACTAATAGCAAAGAAGACCAAGATTCTGCTTAATTGTGTCGGACCATACCACAAATATAGTACACCAATTGTCCAAGCATGCGCCGAGTCTGGCACTCACTATTTCGACGTGACAGGCGAAACACCATGGGTTCGCGAAATTATCAACAAATTCGAAGAAACTGCCAGGAAATCCCGAGCTATCATGATTCCAGAAATAGGCGTGGAATCGGCACCTAGCGATTTGGTAGCTTTCAGCGCTGTGAGACTGATTCGAGAAATCTGGGATTGTGGTGTAATGGACATGGTCTCAGCAGTTCACGAGCTGAAAAGCTCAGGCGCTTCAGGAGGCACTCTAGCAACAGGTCTGGGACTCTTCGACCACTACAGCACCAAGCAATTGAAGGACGCGTCGAATCCCTTCACTCTGTCTCCACTGTCAGAACGAGATCATAGGCATACGAAATATCCATCACCAACCACATATCGAAAGACTATGGGCGAGAAATTGACTGGTGTCTGGAAGTATCCTCTGCTCGGCAACCTCACAACTAGCATTACAGCTATGCCAAATCAAGCTATCGTCCATCGATCGTCTGGCAAATACCCATATTACTACGGTTTCAACTTCAACTATGCAGAATACATGGCTGTGGACTCGCCAGTCACAGGTATACTGATTCACTTCTTGCTCATCTTCTTGACATTCTGTCTTGCCATACCACCGATTCGAGCTATCGTCAAGGGCTTCATGAAGTACAAGCCTGGTGAGGGACCAACAGTTGAGGCTAGCAAGAACGACAGATTCGAAATTCGAGCTGTGGCAGTAGCTGAGCAACTGTCAAAGATTCCGCGAAAAGCGTTTGTGAACTTTGTGTTTGAAGGAGGCGTGTACGAGCTTACTGCTAGATTGATGGTACAAGGCGCTCTGACATTGCTGAAAGAGCAAGACAGGATTGTGAAGATTCATGGCTATGGATTTCTGACGCCAAGCGCTCTGGGTCAAGGCTACATTGACCGACTAGAAAAGGCTGATGTCAAAATCAAGGTCAAGCAGCTAGGTGACGTGGGAAGCAAATAGAAGATCTTACCCACAGCTTCAACATCAGAAACTCTGGGAGTTCGTAATCGTGAACTTGAAAGAGAAACGGAATCACAGGAGACGACGAGCCATAGTAGATCACAACGGTGAATGTGCCTTCCTTTCTGTTAGGCATCTGCAAGATATGTGAAGACGTAGACACAATATTAGCTTCTTTGTAGTCAATGAGCTCTGCTACTCATCTTTAGGTATTCACCCAGCATCCTACCTGTTTCATGGTTGAGATGGATTTCATTGGCCGACCGGCTTGACGCTCAGCAGCCGAGGCAGCCCAGATCAACCACAGCCAGCCTCTCTACTCAAGCCAATTCAAGATTCGTTAACACCAAGTACGGAGTAGCACATCGTATTAGTCGTTGTCATTTAGCCAGCTTACTGTTGTATACTTTACTTGCACCAATGAGCCGTGACCAATGTCTATAGGATCGCAGTCACAAACGGAATCAGTATACCTCTCTTCTTCAGTCTCATCTTTACAACGACCCAAGAAAAGCACATCCGAGATCTCGAAGACATACAAACACGCCTCACAACTATATCTGACCAGGCGACTAGTTGAGTGTTATGAAGCCCTTCAACCGGTGATACACCCTGCACCCAAGGAGGAGCAGCAGAATGGAAATGCGAGTGCGAGTGAGGACGATTCGCGGCTTTCTGCACCTATAGCGTCTGCCAACACCAGTCAAAGAATCAAGACATGGAGTTTGTACGCGACGTTACTCAATGCGATTGTCGAGCTTGGGGACGAGGAGGGAAAACGTGATTTTGGCAACAAGCTCTATCGGGAAATCGTCCGGAACGTGCAGAGCGGCGAGGTCTGGGAACAGGTTATTCGGGATGGCTATCAGGGAAGAGAAGGCAGTGTCGATGCAGAGGTAGTCTATAACCTGTAGGTGCTCCTTCGTGATGTTGAGTGCAATGTGCTGATACAAACTCCAGGTCGAATCTCCTCCTCGCTCAAGCACCAAATCAAACCACCAACCAGTCCAGACTTGAGACCTACCTTTCCACCTCCCAGTCAGCCAGTATTGACTTCTCCTCTGCATTTCAGAATGGCCACAAGACGCGACCGTCGAATGGCATGGATACGCCGAAAGATCTCAATTCTCGAATCAAGATATTAGAGCTGTTCGTGCTACATGTGTTGCCAGCAAATTTAGAATGGGACTACGCACGCTCGTATATCAGCAATTCAGACATACTTGACGAAGAAAGAAGGGATGCTTTTATGCAGACTCTAAATGAGCTCCAGGAAGCAAAGGAGCAGGAAGAAGCAGATGCAGCTGCCGATCAGGACCTGGTTGGCTTTGCAGAAGAAACAGAAGATGAGGAAGTGACCGATCACAACGATCGTATACACCTAAACGACGACGATGAAGCTATAGAAGGGCATGTCAATGGTGACAAACAACATGCGCCACGCAAAGCTTCGCATCACCGGTCGAGCAGTGAAATTGACTATGGTATTGAGGATGACCTGTTAAAAGCTCGAAGTCCTCAGCCACCATCTACAACACAATCGATACCGCATTCGACGGCAACGACCAAAGCGACCTCCACGGCATCTGCTTCGGAACGTACGCTTTCTCCGGCTCCTTCCGTACCTCCCCCATCAACCGCTTCAGCGACATCAAGACCTGCCACATCACCACCACGACCGTCTCAGACCGCCAGAAAACCAAGTGCGCCAATACGCAAGGGTGCTAGCAATAAATCGTCAAACGGGCGAAACACAAGCAATTCACAGCTCTCCAAGATCATGCGCATCATCATGAACATAACCAGCACGATAGCTTCCTCTCTGACTCGAAATCCAACTCAAGTGTTTCGCACTTTAATGTTTATATTTGCGTTTCTAGCTGTTTTGGCGCGAAAGGACATCCGAGATAAGTTGAAAAGGATTCTTGGGCAAGGCTGGACAAAGGTGCAGCAGACTGCTGGCATGGGTGTCAAGGTCAGCTATGTCTAGCTGTATATCATTCGGTTCATCCAGATTTATCGCCCAACGTCAAGACACCTTCTTGCGTGCCGTTAACCTGTAGTTTGTTACCGTAGAAGTCCCAGAAGCCGCCCTCTTCTTGCCATCGTGGCATCAATCTACCTTCATTGACGAGTCTACTTTGAGTCTCTTCTGCTGTTTGAATGTTTTGGGTACTATCGGCCGTTTCCTTTTCACCTGGCATTGTGCTGTCCGCCAACTTGTCATAGATGGAAGTACTAGCAAACAGGGAGCGAACACCAGCAACTTGGGAATCCTCCTTTGTGGATGAGGTAGAGGTATTTTGCGGACTGCTGGAACCACCCGTCAATTTCGAAGATATGTTTGATATCGTTGAAGCCAGACTACTGAGTGGCGACTGGCCGGAATCTTTCTTTTCCTGAGTGTGTGGCAGAGGCTGATCATTCTTGACCTCGTCCTTAGTCTGAATTGGTGTGATATAGTTATCCGACACGCCAAACTCTGGAGGATGATCAGCAGCAGCGGCAGCTACTTCCTGTAACTGCCTGTCGTGGTCTTTCTTCCTAGAACTCCCGTCTCGACTCAACTTAGCCGCCATTCTAATGGCTACAATAGCTGTAATATAGCTATCATATCCTGCTTCGTGCAGCCAGGCACTACTCGTATACCTGTCGAATTCACCTGAAGTGTAGAGCTGTGGTAGTACAGACTGATCGAGGTTGAGGTCCTCGTATACTTCTCCCAGCGCCAAACGTCCATGCTTCTCACTATAGCAGCTGGACAAGAACTTGGTATCGATAATTGCTGGAAACAAGTCGTGAAGTTTCTCTCTAAAGTCATTGAGGGTTTCTGGCAGGTCACCTATTGTCATTTTGTACAGGAAGAGCAGATCAGTCATGCAATTGTGGCCGATGAGGACTTTACGCCGCTCTCGGAGCTTCTGCATCAGGCTGCTGAGAAAAGCTTTCATAGGCTTTTCGCCGTCATTGGCATCGACCGTTTGAGACATAGCTGGGAGCAGGTAATCTTCTGGCAATCTTGAGATGTCTTTACCGATAATACCGTCAACGATCCATCTGAACCCGATAGCACGAGCCAAATCACGTTCACGATGCTCCTCTTCCAGCTGTTTCATGCTGACCTGCTTATCGGCGTTCAAGTTCTCGATGCTGACGAAGTGACCCATACCCTTCGTTTTCAGACCTGGATATTCGTTCTGTACAATTTGATGTACAAGTCGTCTTTGGTAGCTGTTGAGCTCATCTCCAAGGTCATGCGTTGCATTATTGTTGGGAATGTTTAGATACTCTTCCTGTTCCTCTTTCGGCTGCGACATCCAGGTGGCGATAGAAGTCCTTACATGTCCTACTAAGTGTTGGTCGTCCTGCTTAAATTCAAGGTCTTCGCGTTTCGCGTCAGCAGTCATCTTGGCACGAGCTTTCTCCTCTTCTTGCACGGACAGATATGGCACACCATGAAGCATCTGCTTGGCGAAATCGAAGCCATTTCTCTGCAGGAAAGAGATGGCACCACTATTCATGGACCATTTTCTGGTGAATTGTCGTTCTCGCAGTAGTGGTAGCGGACTGATATTAAGATTATATGGCTCAAGAACATAGCGGTTGTTCTCTTCGTCGAGTTTGACGATTGTCAGTCCGATCTGTAGTGGCTGGTACTCTTGGACTGATGCACGAGTTTCTTCATATCGCTCAGCAATAGTGGCTTTGCCAACACGATCCCTATTTCGTTCTGCAATGCCGGAGAACTCAAAGTCAAAAGCAATGAAGTGCGAGTCAGCTATATCCTGGAGCAGGCGGACAGCTTCAGTGCCGAACTGGTCCTTGCGAATTTCCATTCTTTGTGGTATTCGCGCATTATCAGATGCTCGAAAGAGTGGCAAGACGCGCTTGACTATGTCGCGCCAGGTTACAAACGATCGTGAAGTTTGACGAATTGTGGAGTGATGGATGGATCTGCTTGAGAGCAAGCGACAGGCATGCAAACACATATGTTTCGAAAGGAACGACGGATGGTACGGCAGGCAGAGAGTATGTAAGAGATAGATGAAGGTCTTCAGATACCAGATTCAGAGTGATGACGATCTTGAAATGAATCAAGGACACGTTCTTTGGTGCTCATACATTTCTATCTGTCAACAGCCTTTGCCAGTAACCTCATACCCGACCAAGCTTACCAAAATACCTTCTCGATAGTGTAAATTGCTCTTTCGTATAGTCTTTAGTGATCGCGTGCTGTAGCGAGACATGACTGTCATCACCTTGCATGACCTGCATAAAAAAGTGCCTTAGGCACAACTTTGTGGGGGATCTTATGAGATATGGCATGCACAAATGTACACTGCGGTAAGTGCCCATTGAAATAGAGATAAGACGACCGAGCTGTCTGATCGAAAGTCGGGCACGAAAAATACTAGGTGGACGATTTCCATATCAAAGGAGCAGGAAATGTTGCGCAAGCTGGACCATATATCATTCCTTGACCGCGAATCCATTTCCTCTACTCGATCGCGACAATGAGTACAACGTTGGCGTCCTTGCTTAAGAAGTCGACCATAGATGACCACGATGAGGTCCTGAAAGCCTGCGAGAAAGAGCTGAAAGGCTCATCGAATGACAGCCAAGCACAACAAGCAAAAGCAGTTGCACTACTGAAACTGGAACGCTATGAAGAAGCACTCAAGTACTTCAATGCAACAGCAGCTCTCAAAAAGTCTTTACCAGAAGCGTATGCATATTGTCTCTATAGAAGCGGAAAATTCGAAGAAGCGGTAAAGGCAGCTTCAGAAGTGGAGGATTCGAGAGGTGCACAGCATATAAAATTGCAAGCGGCGTACAGAGCAGAAGACTGGGATGCAGCAGATCAGGCATATCGAGTGCTGTCGCAGAGTAGCGTGCCGAGCGAAGACTTCGACTTCCAGGTGAATAAGCTCGCACTGGATGCAGAGGCCTTATGGCTGGAGAAGCTGTCGACAGGAGCCGTTTCAATTAGCACAACAGATTATTCAGGCTCATGGGAGATTGCTTACAATAGTGCCTGCATAGACGTCGCGAAGGGTCAACTAGAAAAAGCTGAGGAGGCTTTGCAGGAAGCCGTGCAATTGTGCGAGGGTCATTCGGAGATGTCTTCAGAAGAGAAAGCGACCGAGCTGGTATCGATCAAGGCACAACGTCTTTATGTCCTGCAGAAATTGAAGCGGCACGACGAGGCTGAGAGACTGGCAAAAGAGCTTAAGGAATTGACGCAAGGTGCTGCATTGGAAGCTACCACCAAAAAGCTTGCTGAGAACAACATTTTGACGGGCACCAACACATCAAATCCGTTTCTTGCCTATAAGACTTTCGAATCGACTCAGATACCTGCTACCGAGAGACTGTTTGCCAACCAGACCACAGCGTTACAGTCTAACGATCGGACAATGCAGCTGCAGACGTTCAAGTACGAGAGTTTGATCAATGCCGGGCGGAAGAAGCAAGATTCCAGTATTGACTCCTCAAGTGCTGCGTTGACGTCTATGTTTGCAGCTGCCGCACTAGCGCGAAGCGAAATCAGTAAATCAGCCATAAACAAAGTATTACCGGAGCTCGAGCGACGGCCGAACGATCTCGGGCTTGGAATCACGATAGTTCAGCTGTATATCCTGACCAATAATAGCACGGCTGCTATCAAGCTCCTCAGAACTTTCTTCGCGAGACTGGAAAATTCGGCGGAAGAGAAAGACAAGGACGTCCGATTCTCACCTGGATTAGTAGGCTTGATGGTCAGTCTATACCGAAGTCAAGGAAGGCAGCAACAGTTGAAGCAAGAGTTATCGAAAAGTGCTTCGTATTGGCGAAACAAGCCGAAAGCGCCCTCCTCACTACTTCGTGCTGCTGGTATTGCACTACTCGACTCGTCAGACGAAAGCGATGCACAAATTGCACAGACCATTTTTGAGAAATTACGAACACAAGAACCAAATGAAAAGAGTACAATTGCTGGGTATGTCGCCTCTCACGCTGCAAGCGATGACGCAGAAGCCACAAAGTTGGCGGACAAGCTCTCTTCGATTGAGGCGCTTACATCTGAGGTTGACGCAGCTGCCCTCGAAAATGCTGGCATACCACAATCATCGAATGCAATCGCGATTGCACAAGCTGGGCAAAGCAGGAAGCGGCCAGCTGCGGATAGTGTAGCCGGTAAGAGAAAGAAAATACGCCCAAGTCGCATGCCTAAAGATTTCGATCCTAACAGAAAACCTGATCCTGAGAGGTGGTTGCCCTTAAGGGATCGATCGACCTATAAGCCTAAAAAGAAGAAGACAAAGAGGGATGATCGGACTCAAGGCGGCGGTAATGTCAATGAATCGCTAGACATCAGCAACCGACCGGCGGGTTCAGGTAGCGAAGTGATAAGTAGCAATAATGCTGGTGGTGGTAAAAAGAAGAAAGGCAAAGGCAAGAAGTAGATCAGCATAATATAGCTTTGCCAAAAACCACTATCGAGCCACAGGGTACATTATTTTGTCATTATCTTTCGTGGGAATGCATGATCTTCCTGCTGCCAGATCACCATCCACAATATGAGTACGTGTTTTCAGTTTATGATGTGCCATCTACGTAGCTGGAGGCAATGAACTCTGAGTGTGCCACGCCGTTCCAGCACTTGGTCGAAAACAGACCTCGTCGGTCCCTGAAGCCTAAATAAAGTGCCTGGAAGCAATGGTTTAAGCGGTATTTCTGGGCGTGCGCACACCGATTCGTTGCCTGGTTGTTGTACGAACGATGTTCAGAGCTTCGCACCTTCGGCATCGATGCCGAACTTGAGGCAATAATACGAGCCTCGGGAGCTATGCTTTAGAAGAAGATCCCGTTAAAGTAGCTCTAGGTGACCTTTGCTAGCTGACGAAGAACTCTGTCCTTTATGCTTGAGTCCCGTCACACTTCAGACATCGAATTTCTGCGTGAGAGCTCAGACAGAGCATCAGAAAGGACTGTAAATCGCGGTGACGACAAAAAGGCTGATCACTGTGACGCAGAGCCTCGCTTCGAGCGAGTAACGTCACCATATTGACTTTCAGAGCTCTGACAGCAACCGAGAAAGTGGTCGACGATTTGCTAGGGGTAGAACAGCTAGCTCACTAATTCGCAATAGAGATACTAGAAGTGGTACAGAAACGAACAGCAGTCACCCTGGCAAACAATACATCGTCCGACACAATGTCGAAACTATCGCCAGCTCTCAAGCAGCTCATCAATGCACCACATGCCAAGCCCCACTATACAACTCCAAATACAGCCACATTACAGCCATTGCTTAACAGACTAGCCGACGATGCAGCATCCAAGAAAGTGAGCACACCAGCTTGGCTCACTTTCTCAACTGCGACAGCCATGACAATGAACTCGCCACAAGCTATGGTTCACGTCTGGAATACGGCACAACAACACGATCGATCAGCGAGTCCTGTGCTTACTGCTGAACTACAGCGAGAGGTTGGCCTCAAATGTATCTCCTTCAATGGCATTCCGCGAACGATCAATGTGCTTGGAGCCTTCCACAGTGCTCTGCCTGAGGATGTACGACAGAAGCTGTCGACAAAGTCAACCAGACAATTTACTCGAGATAACATCGAGGAGCGCAAGAGCGATGGTATGGCGCTTTGGGATAGTGTTTACTATGGTTTCGAGAGAAAACTATTGGATAAGCTGGGGCAAAGCCATCCTGATTTGCCTGTAAATATCATTCACTCTCATTATGCAGGTGTACTGTCAAATCCTAGTCGACAAAGCTATATTGACGGGATAGAGAAACCAAAGGAAGCTCATGTTGGACGGGTGCTGACTTCGCTTGTGGCCATTGCTTGTCTGCGTGCTCAAACTGGTGTTGGACCTCAGGTTATAAGCCATATTTTCGGCTTGAGAAAAGCTTACGAAAGAGGAGACGCAGAAGCAAAGGACGAGGTTGAGATTGCTGGCGGGAAGTGGCTAAGCTCGGAAGAAGGTAATACTTGGGTCTTGAACTGGATAGACGAAATCGTCAAAGGCATTGGCACGAGTCAACAAGGTGAAGGTGCTGGTGGTGCTGATAGCGCGAGCGGTGCTGTGGGCACAACGTTTGCGCCTGGCATGACAGCAAGGGAAAAGGCGAAGTTGTAAAAAGACTTCAGCCACTTTGCACCAATTAAATGACTGACAACGAATTCTACATTAGTACAAGATCTTCGAACTCGACGAAAAGAGCATCGTCGAGCGGATCTACATTACTTGCTTCCGCCTCGAGAGGTCTACTGGCATAACAGCCAACCCAGCAGCCTTTACTTGGGCTTTGATCGAAGAAGTCTGTGACCTCTCGACACTTCCTCCACTGCCTCCTGATTGCGTCTGGTGTGGGAGCAAATTGCAACGATATGTCTAGATCCGGCACAAGGAACCACATCCAGAGATCGTTGCCAACCCTTTCCAGCTTCAAACGAATACTCGGCATTGACGTGCCTTGAAGATATTCTGGTTCGAAATACGGTGTAGCGGGTGTTGATGCCCAATCGGCACCACGGGATGGCCGTGAAACAAGCGTGGTAATCATGAGTTCACCTGAACATATCTCGAATGCCACTCTTGCAAATCCAGAAGATCCCTGCATTGGGCGCGAGCAGGTCCAACGAGATGCGCCTGTTCGGAGATTGTTTGATCGCGGTAATACACCACTCGAGAGCCCATCTGGGAAAACGACAAGACCTGCTTGATCGAAGTTGAGCTGTCGAAATTCGACAGAGACAGTGACCTCTGCTAATATAAGTGGGAGCCTCAAACGTTTGAGTATCATGGGACAGGAGGCTTCATCAAGACCAGCTTGATTGCAGACCAGTCTGGTGTTCGATGTGGCTGATAGGGAGAAGTAATCTGTTATATCTTCAGGCTGGTCATAATCCTTGGGGACATTGAAGAGGTGGAAGTCATCATTGCTGCTCGACCGCGAAATGTTTGACTCTGTTATGTGGAGGTGCATGAGTGGTTCTGACTTAGTTGTTGAGTCCGTCGTTCTGCTTTTGGTTGGCGAGACAGTGATTGGGTCAGAAGATCAGCTGAATGATTCTTTTGCAGACCAGGCATGTGTGAAAGAAAACTTGTCGCGGATAGAGGTAAAGAAGGCACCAAAAACAAACTACCGCAAGGACAATGTTATACCTCCATGCTCCTATACATTGTGAGACTTGACCTTGCACTATCCAATATGCCCGAAAGGCAAAAGATGGCCGTGTACTCCTTTGGTCTGCATGGATACCTGGGCATGAGGACACCACTCGATTGGGACGAGGATAAAACCATGTAAATGTGAAAGAGCCCGAAATGGCACGGCGCATGATCCAGGTGTAGCTTGATTGATCCTTGCATCGCGGTCAATCGTCACTGTCACTGGTATCTTGCGATGTCCGGCACGTGGCAAGATCCGAGACCATGTCATACCGCAGGAACAAGTAAAGGTCAGTACAGCTGAAGTGAGTCCCGTGGTGGCGACATGGCAAACCAATTGGACCAATAGGCGAGCGTACAAGGCTTACCTTGGCCTTTCAAATTCAAGTGCACGCTTAAAGTTCGGGAATCCTTCGTCCACGACACAACCTTATTGACGTGGAGAGAATCTATTGCTAGCCAGTATGTATGTGATTGTACAACATCTGTGGTACGAGTTGCAATCTTGCTGCGTGTGGATCGCTGTGGGAAGCACTGAGTGACTCGCCAAATCTGAGGCGCGCCATCGCAATGAACCTTGTGCCCGGAACTGCAAAACCGAGCTATGTTTTCCTCAGATATGCTTAGCAGATCTCTTTTCTCCATTCTTGTGGTGCTTAGCGAGAGTGAAGCATAGATACCCAACGAGCGAACGACTATTGAAGCCCTTCATTAAGCGAAGGAGCCTATCAGCTGCGAGGCATAGCCAAGCTCACGATACTATGGAGCCTGAGGCACCATCGCCAGAGCCTCAACTCCGAAAACAGCCCTGATATGTTACCCTTCTAGGAATCTTCACAGACGTCGCTTGTGATAGCTCCAACTTCCTCAAGAAGGGTATCGCAGGATCTTGGAGCCGTTCTGCTACGATTGGACTATATCTTCGACAATCTTAGCCTGACACTCGTGGCTTGGTGCAATGTGGACACATCGATCGAACTTGATCGGTAGCTTTGAGATCAGATCAAGTACACCTGCTGCTTTCATCCTTAGTATCGAGCACTATACAGTACAGTAAAGCCCCAGTGACAGGAAGATGTTCATTCCGTGGTATCACCCCTGACGCAGGACCAGTTGCCGAAATTTGAACAGTATTCTAGATGGGGCGAGTCAATGACGATCAGTACAGAGCCCCTTCGCCAGCATCCTTGGGAAGGACGCAGGCACGAATGATACGATTTGGTGTTGCAGTGTCGGAGTTGTGCAGTTCGCATCTGCAGACGAAATTGAAACACCATGTAGGCAGGTGCAGCCGACAAGTGGCTGTGAATGCATGGAGAACACAGATCAATCACGACGCAAAGGTAGAGGCACAACCCTGTGATTTCTGCTAATTCCACGATGCTTGTGATAAAGTGCCTATACATGCCTATATCGGCCCCTTGCTACGTCGTTGATACAGACCAACACAGCTCCAGCACTGTTGCATACCTTATCCGTGCAAAATGGCCAAATTCTTGGTGGACATTTCAAAATTGACCAACATCAGGCGCAACGTTAAACGTTGCATCAGTCTTGTTTTTGACCTCGTCCACGGTGACACCCTCGGCCAGTTCCGTCAGAGTAAGATGGCCTTTCTGCCTATCCACTTGGAACACGCAAAGATCAGTGATGATGGTGCTTACCACTGATTTTCCTGTCAGTGGAAGACCACAATCTCCTACAATCTTACTTCGTCCGTTCTTGTCGACGTGATCTGTGGCAACAACGATCTTCGTCTGGTCCGGATTCGATACCAAGTCCATAGCACCACCCATACCTTTGAAGACCTTACCAGGGATCATGTAATTGGCTAGATCACCTGCAGCACTGACCTGCAGAGCTCCGAGAATCGACACGTCGACATGTCCACCTCTTATCATCGCAAAGCTGTCAGCAGAATCAAATGTTGCTGCACCAGGCAACAGCGTCACGGTTTCTTTGCCAGCGTTGATCAGGTCAGGATCGATTTCGTCCTCTGTCTGTGGGTATGGACCCATGCCGAGAATGCCGTTCTCACTCTGAAGCCAGACCTTGACGCCAGGCTCAATGAACGAAGCTGCCAGAGTCGGTATGCCCACGCCAAGATTGACGTAATAGCCATCCTTCAGCTCTTTTGCAGCCCTCTTCGCGATCCTGTTACGACGTGCTTGCGCAGGACTAGTCTCAACGCCAGCATCCTCCTTGGTTGCAAGTTTCTTGATCTCGATCTCCTTTTCTGCAGTTGCCGGCACGATGCGGTCAATGTAGATACCTGGGATGTCCACATCATCTGGGTTCAGAGCACCTATAGGCACTATTTCTTCGGCCTCGACAATTGAGATCCTACCAGCTTTGGCCATGTTTGTCGCGTACGTTTTGGTAGTCAAACGAAGTTGGCAATTGCCAGCCTCGTCGACCTTATATGCTCTCAATATAGCGACATCGCCTGTGATTGCCGTTTCCATTAGGAACTCTTTGTTGTTGAAGATTCGAGTTTCTCGTGGTCTACCAGGCTCCAGAATGGTGGCTTTACCACTCCCGTCTTCGGCTGGTTGCTGTCGGACAGGAATTTCACCAGATTGTATATATGTCTTCACACCAGTGGATGTGTAGAAGGCAGGAATTCCAGCTCCGCCAGCTCGTATTCTCTCTGCCAACGTACCCTGAGGACATAGCTCAATGGAGATCTTACCCGTCAAGTACTGCTTCTCAAGCTCCTTGTTACCTCCCAAGTACGAGCAAATCATCTTGCTCACCTGTCCATCCTGCGTAAGAGCAGCTAAGCCGTGGTCTCCTAGCCCAGCATTGTTCGATACTGCTGTTAGGTCTTTCAAGCCAGCCTTGCGTATAGCTTCAATGATTGTTTGTGCTACACCACAGAGACCAAATCCTGCTGACAGAATAGTGCTGCCATCCTTGAGGTCTTTCACAGCATCATCGGCAGACTTGTAAAGTTTAGACTTCGGTCTGCTTGGCACAGGATGTGTATCTTCTGGTCTTGGAGCTTGACGCTGCTGTAATCGAGTTGTGCTAAATAACCTCACGTCATAGCTTCGTATGCTTAATGTCTTTGCTCGAGCTTCGAATGTAAGACAGCTCGACCTACAACAAGCGAGTAAGGCACGAGGATTTGCTGCTTCAAGAAAGACCATGGTGTATCAGAGCTCGACCTAGCAACTGTACATAAATCACATAGCGTGGAAGTGCTTCATTAAATGTTCTTTACCTCTGACGTGGACTACAGTTACATGTGATCGTTAGGCGAGCTTTCCGGCCTGTCAAGCCGCAAGCTGTACGGCGATAGAATTGTTACCGGCGACATGCTTATTTTAAGAGTAGCGGAGACTAGTCCGCACCCAATCACATTTCCTGTTCAACAATTGAATGCTTGGAACCTCGTACCTGCAGTCGTGGCTACAAATTACGAGGCAGAAGGTTTGAAGACATTGTAGGACCGATTTCCGTCCGAAGGAACGCTGAACTTCCTTTTCACAAGATACTTGTCGGTATATTACTGCTATCACGAGATATTTGGCCAATCTAGCCAATCCATGAAGACGCTCTCTTCGGTTAGAACTCCGGTCGAGAAATTGCTGTCTAAATCAACGTTGGAATTCTGTATGACTTCCAGAAGCTGATCGTCCGTCATGCTGTCGAATCCTAGATAGCCGTGGCTCGCTTGACCGAGACCTGTATACAGGGTAGGAGGCAACGCGAGATTTCTGTGAGTCGCTGAGAACACGATTCGTTCCGGGAGATTCTGAACAGGAGATTCGACTTCTATGTGCTTCGCAAGTATGTCCCTGATGTGCTTCCCGAAAAGCGTTGAGGCACCGATACGATGCGGAGGCGTAGATCCAAGGCGCACGAGCACGTCCGCTGCCCGCTCTACGAGGACCCGAACGTGTGTTGCTAGGTAGACCTTTCCACCGGTTCTTGTCGCGTTGAGGCCCATGACGAAGCACGCTGCGAATGACAACATAATAACAGAGTTGTTAGGCATGGACGAAAGTTGCGACTCCTTCTTGATAGCGACGTGAAGAACTTCAAGAGCTGAAGTCAACCCTGCGGACCGGAAGAAGTGCTTGACTTCTGAGGACGCTGTAGGATGATTGAGAACGCTGCAGTATGCTGAAAGCTTTCCGTGCGCCTGCAATATGTCAATGTAAGCTGGAATATCACCGTTAGACTGCTTTATCTGATGCCACCAAGTATTGTACCAACGAGAGAAAAAGCCCTCGATCTTTTCTCGTAATAATTTTACTATACCAATGTCTTGGTTGAATCTGGTCTGGTTGTTGTCACACAGGTTTCGAACGCTTGATATTAGCCTTCCAAAATCGCGACGTAGAACACAAGAGGCGATCATGCTTCCATCATTAATATCTGCGATATCAGAGACGTGCCAGGCATCACAGGTCTCAATCAGTGGACCGATGGGTAGTGTCCACGGCCTCCCTCGTGCAAGACATACACCTCGTTCAAGGGTAAACAAAGCCAGCCATGCACGTTCTCGGGCTCGTAGTAGACGTCTTCCATACACAGAAGTCGGCTCTACGCCCACATGTCCGTCCATGATCAAAGCTCGTCGGGCCTCTAAGGTCTCAGCCAGTGTCATTCTCTGCATTGTGCCTGATATTGACGTGGTCGAGGTTGGAAGTATGATCTTGTTCATGGAGAGGTCAGTGGCGAAACTCATGGCTACCGCAATAAAGAAGCATGTCCGGTCATCACTGTTCCAAGATGTGCCTGGCTGAAGCCAGGGTACGTTAACCATCAAAGCAAGCACGATCTCTACAGACTTATATCCATCGGAGATGACTCTATCAGTAAGGTACCTGCAGTGGTTGTTCATGCGCTTCGAAAGTGCTGCCATTTCAGGCATGAAAAGACTTGCTGCAGCTAGGATTGAGGCGAATAAGAAACACGATCTCGATCGGACAAAGTCGAGAGTATGGATTGTTCTGTCCAGACCCCATCGCGTATGTGAGAGTCTATCGTGAAATTCCGAGAACAGCATCTGTGCCTCGTCAGCAGTCACCAAGCCTTGCTCAATAGGGTCAAAGTCTCGGCCTAGATCCAGGCGCGATTTTATGGGACTGAAAAAGGCATGTCCGATGTTTTGTGTTTCGTCCCCCAGCACATCGACGTTGGCGATTTGCGAATCGTGCTGCGCAGAGTTCGACATCGCCTGGGGAATCGAAGACGCCATTGCAAGTAATTGTAAAGGATTACTAGCGTTGTTGTCGATAAGCTCCTTGTCATGCTGAAGAGTCACTAGAGCAGGAGTACTGTCCAGAACTGAAGAATCATGTCTAGCATTCGAGGCGCTCACGAAGGTTGCACCTACAGACTCCGGAAACTCCTCCTCTCCTGACGAGGTGACATGCTCTGGTGCCCCTGTCCTGGTAGGCGCATTGGTATCTGTAGCACTGGTATTCTCAAGAAGTCTTCTCAGGACCTGCGTGTGACTGCCATAGAATGATCCAGTTGTCCTCGCTTTCTTTACGGCTTCCTCGACCTGATATAGCGCCTTTTCGAGTCCTGAGCGTTTGTTCTTCACACCTTTATATCGACCAACATGATAGTCTGGTACTATACACTGGCTACCAGTGTACTCGCATCTCTTACACATTGGCGCATCAGCAGCACGTACACATTTTACTTTGGTTCTTCGGCACGCCAGACACGCAGCCTGTTTCAAGGTTGAGTCTTCCTCCTCAGTGCGTGCCGCCGAGGACTCCAGAACATGTGGTTCCGGCATGGCGACGAAGCCATCATGGACTGTCCCGGAGTCTTCCGAAACTTGTACGGCAGCAATATCCTAGACAGATATATGCGATCAACAGCTGATGAAGAAGAGCTTCCTAGCTGAAGGACCGCAGCTTGTAAGTTGATGTGGCAACGGTCGGTGATCCAGGCGGGTAGTGCCTACAAGATAATGCCTAGAAGATGGCCGGCGGCGGTGCCTAAACGTGCCATACCTAGGTATGTACTTCCGGGGCTGATGGGCTGGATCACACGCCAGACACGCGCTCGCATTCGTGTCTAAGAACAACGCGTTTCCTGTGAAGCAATGTCGATATTTTGACGTTCTTATAATAACGTTATATAGGAAACGTACAAGCAAGCGATAGTACCATAAGCAGATATGTCTCGCAACGCTCTTGCACGTCAAACGATGCTGGAAGAACTCTTAGAAGGTCAGCCGAACAAGAAGAAACTCAAAACAGGCCGTACAGCGCCTATGAGCACTTTGATGTTGGAAGCACAACGAGCAATTGAGCACAAGAACTTCGGCGGCGCGATTGCGACTCTCAGCGACGCGATCGCGAACTGTCATGATCGAAAAGCTGACCTGATCCATGTATTCGACTTACGCTGTAATGCCTACATAAGGCAGGGAACTTTCGACATGGCTCTGAAAGACGCAAAGCAGATGATCCGCATTGATCGAGCCGACTTTCGTGGTTATCTAAGATGTGCTAAGGTCGAGCTACAGTTAAGCAACTTCGAGAAAGCGAAGAGGGTTTGTGAGCTTGCACTCAGAAGCATTGACAAAGACACCAAAGGCAGACATCACCTTCAGGCGTGTCTTCTTCGTGCTGAAGAAGCCTTAAAGACGAAGGTCATATACGAAAAAGGCACTGATCCCATGCTTGTGTTGCCTTCTGAAATTCTAGAAATCATTCTTGCATATTTTGACTACAGAGAAGTTGTTGCTATTCTGCGAGTTTCGAAAGCGTGGCACGAGAGACTCAACGCAGTAGACGTGCTCACGCATAGCATCGACACCAGCCAAACATACAGAACTTTGACCTTGCAACAGATGAAAGCGGCCTTTCTACGGCTGTGCAAAGCTCCTACCAGCTTGTTTCTGCATCGACTTCACGAGAATGCCGCATCTTTTGCCGGTTCGGAGCTGAAACAATGGTTGAAATGGGAAAATCTACGTTCGCTGGTCATTACTGATGGCAAGGTCAGCGTTCGCAATTTGCGCTTTGATAAGCTGGACAATCTACGTTCGCTTCATATTGGTGCGGCGGTAGAGTTCAAACGTGATCTCAATGGCTTGCTGCAACAGTTGCCCCGTCTAGAGCAATTATGTCTCAAAGCTGAGTTTCCGAATTCTAGCATAGGCTCAACTCCAGTATACTACAGACTACGTGAACTGATACTGGAGCCTTTTCAAGATTCTCAACACTGCTTGACTTTTAATGTAAGTTGGAATTTACCTTCTCAATTTCACCCAGACGTCGCAGTGTTTCTGACAGTTGCAGTTACCTACCCACCAATGCATCCTTCCCAATTTACATCGTCTGCAGCTGAAGCAGATGTACTTTCCCAACGGTCTAGACCTATCCCAATATGAGAACCTAGCCATTCTCTCCTTACACAACGTACGCATCGATCAACCCGCGAATCTGCGCACACCATCAAGTCTCCAAGATTTCGCTCTTGTTGGTGAGTTCCCAAGTATTTATCCACAGCCCGAGGAGATAAAATTCCCAGCCGGCAATCTTGTTAGCATCGGTGCTCAAGGAAGTCACGCAATCCGTTTCTTAGGTTATGCCATTCGTCAAGGACTAGATGGTGGAAATTTACGCAAGCTGCGACTCAAAGACTATGTTGCATACAGCAGGGTGGGTAACCGTGAAGTCGTGAATAATTTAGACACTCTCAGCTCCATACCTGGATTTCAAGTCTTCGAGAACGTGGAAGACCTTGAGCTAAGCGACGACAATCTAAGAGACAATGACGCAAAGATAGTCTCGAGCCTCTTCCCAAACATCAGGACTCTTGAGTTAGAGAGCGAGCAGATTACCGAAGTGTTCATCAGCGAGATCGTCAAGAGACTTGCTCGCAAGCTCAAGTATGTCATCACTATCCGTAATTGCTCATCGGTTTCTCAAAAAGTCGTGCCTTGGGCACTGAGTCGTGGTGTGACTATCGAATCACGCAGAACAAGGACAGACTCGTCTCGCGTTACGGGCTCTAAGTCGGTACGATATGACACCTAACAACGTCGGTATTTTGTCTTAATCACATCAATGATGACTTGACAGAGCACCAGCAGATATATGCTCTGAAATCATGCATTTCATCTGGTTCTCAAGATTGTTTTTGAAAAGACTGATGACTAACAGTGTTTCTCAGTATCAACTACGATACCTGAGTAAGTGTCAGCCGGTGAACGAGCTTCTCCACCTTCATGCGGCCCCAACGTAGGTTCCCTGCGTCACCTGCATTTAAGCTACACGTATTTTGAATATAAGCATTCAAACTTCTGACACAAGCTCAGCCAATCGAGCTTGGAATCGATATCGCTTGTGCTACTCCAAAGTATGATTCAAAGTCAGTCCGTCGAAATGGCGGTACCCATGTGTGGTACTCGAGTCAAGGTCGAGCTGAGACCTTTCGAAACGTCCTACTATCAAGTACCTCTTGGACAGATTAATCCTTTCGATAAGCAAATGAATCGCGAAATATATCAAATATATTGCTGAAACAAGAACATCTTGAACTCTAGTTATCGAGCGTGCCCAAAGACAACTTCTTTTGGTTACAAAGCAGTCCCAAGACCGGTATTACACAATGACCAGCCTCAACGACCTGACATTTGGTCTTGTCACGACATGGACAGGGCTACTGGGATATCTTCTTCTAGCTAAAATCGTGTATGAAGTCTTTCACTCAGCCTACAGGATTTACTTTCACCCTCTTGCAAAATTTCCTGGCTCGAAAGTATGTGCGGCGACTTACTGGACCGAAACGTACTACGATGTATTCAGAGGTCACCAATATATATGGGAGATCAAAGAAATGCACGAGAAATACGGACCTATCATTCGCACAAACCCAGACGACATCCACATCCATGACCCTGATTTCTTTGATGGCCTATACTCTCTCAGGCTGGACAAATGGTCATGGTGGACTCGAGGGTTCGCTGTGCCAACTGCAGGCGGCATGACAGTTGAGCATGAGGTACATCGCAAACGTCGTGGAGCGTTGAATCCGTTCTTCTCGAAAGCATCGATCGTGGCCAATATTCCAGTGATACAAGAGAAATTGGCCATAATGTGCGAACGCTTGGACAAAGTGGCTGGGAGCAGGGAAGTGCTGGATCTGGAATCGGTGTACCTTGCAGTGACCACAGATGTGCTAACTCAATGTTCTTATGGCTGGACGTACGACTATGTCCATGATCCGGAATGGGCGATGAAGTGGAAGCTCGTGAATACTGGTGGACGTGCCTCGGCAGCCATAGTGAGGTCCTTCCCTGTCATCGGAGCGATCGTTAGGTCTATGCCTCTGTCTCTTGCCATCAAGCTTGTTCCACCTGTCGGATTCATGAAAAGCTGGATGCAGCGTGTCGGGATTCAGGTCAAGAAGATCAAGGCAGATCCTGAGATGATGTCCTCGATCAGAACTGAGAAGCGCCGCAAAGATACTATCTTTGCACAAATCTTGTCCAGTGACCTTCCCGAGCATGAATTATCAGATCAGCGCCTGATCGACGAAGGTGTACTGATCGCCACAGCTGGTTCAGAGACAACAGCATGGGCTATTACAATCACAACCTACCACATCATGAAGAACCCAAACGTTCTGAAGATGATCCGCGATGAGCTAAATCAGGTTGCAGTGCCTGGTGGAGAGCGAATTATTCCGTGGACGACTCTGGAAAGACTGCCATATTTTACGGCTGTCATCAAGGAAGGTGTGCGCATGGCTGGTGGTATGCTCAGTCGGTTGCCTCGGATTTATGACAAGCCAATTCAGTACAAGGAATGGGTGATTCCTGCTTTCACACCTGTGGCAATGACACCACATCTTGTTCTCATCGACGAAAACGTCTTTCCAGAGCCGAGAAAGTTTGACCCAGACAGGTGGCTGGATCGTGCGCGAGAAGGTCTTACGACATCCAGACTGGATAAGTACATCGTGGCGTTTGGAAAAGGCAGCAGGAATTGTATTGGTATCCATTTGGCTTATGCGGTAAGTTATTTGTGCTTGCTAAGGTGACTTTCGATCACAGCTGATGATTGTGCAGCAACTATACATGTGTATCGCGGCTATGGTGCAGCGCTACAACCTGGAACTATATCAGACGGACGACAGTGACGCCACACCGACCAGAGATCTTTTCACTGCAGGCGTCAAACTGGACAGTCCTGGAATCAGAATTATAGTACACGACAAAGATGAAAGACAGATATAGCTCAAAGCGAATCCTAAAACATCGTCCAGGTAGAGACTCGTGAAGTATTTGTCATCTACGAACTCGTCCTCTTCTTCCGCAATAGACTACTCTGACCAAGACCTGAGAACGACTGTCGAATTGCTTTCGCATGCTGACTCGAGCCGGAGAACAATGAACGTCTGGGGCCGCGCTTAGGTCCATCAGTCTTGGATTTCTCCGGCGAACCCGGTGGACTAGACTGGGTTAAGTCAACAACAACTGTGTCTTCTGGGATTTGGCTAAGTCGAGGGTGTTTCTGACTAGCACTGATCTTGACAGGAGGAGGCGGCGAATCTTTCTCCTCAGAGAAGTGATTTTCGAGTTGAGAGGCTGTCTTGTTGACCCTAGGACTTCGACGGGTTGGCTCAGGCTTTACTCGACTAGCAGCGCTGCTGTGTCTGCTCCTTGATCTTTGACTTGAGAGCTGACTAAGATTTGGAATACCACTGCTGTCCATGCTTTCCTCATCCGAGCGGCTATCGTCTACTGAAGGTGATTTAGATCTTTCCAGACCTTGAAAAGGGTTGCCATTTCCCACCTCCTCCTCAGGAAGCGGTAATGGCGATGTCGGTGCTTGTGCAAAGTCCTGGGTTTGTGTCTCTGGTATGAACGACGGTTCTTCCATGGCCGCCGCATCGAGTTGACTTGCATTGCCATCATCCTCGTGATTCACACCGCTACGGTCTACAGGCTCAAATAGAACCGAGGTATTGAGAGGTGTAGGTGTCATGCGCTGTGCTTCCTGATGTGAACTGCTTTGAAGGTCTTTTGCAGGTGTGTCAAGCCCCAATTGAGAGAGGTTTGGATATCTTACGGACTCGACAATGCTTTCAGATGGTACTGAGCTCCCACGAATCATGCTTGAGGCCGGCATCGGATGAGCTGGAGAGCTGGCTGGTTCAGCACTTGAATGCCAAGCATCACTAGTTCGCTTGGGCGAGTGTTCGCCGGAGGCAGCGACATCGTTATCATCAACCTGTTCGTTAGATAAAGGCTGCAAGAGCTGCTCGTCAAGTGCCGACTCAAACCCAGCATCTTTAATTATACTACTGATCTGAGCTTTTCGTTGGGTATCGATCTGTGGTTGACTTTCATGTGCTTTAGATGAGCTCGATGCGTCCACGAAGCCGCCTCTTAATTTGACACTTGCTGGAACTGCTTTGGTTGGATGCTGGTCGTTTGCTGATATGTCCGTGCTTTCTGCGATGACTATTTCAGCTGAGTCAGAGGGAGCGACGAATTTCGGATTGATCATGTCCCCGAAAGCGATCTCTCGCAAGCCATCGTCGGGCACTTCGTCGTCCTGGTCTGGCACATCGAACTTGCTGTATAAACGTTCACCAGTTTCTTCGTCTGTTTGGGGTTGAGCCTGCTCGCGATACTGAAGAGCAAGTCGTACCTGTAGATTACTATCATTATTCGCGATGATTCTTGCTACACGGTACGGAGATTGTGCTGGCTCAAAGCGCTCGTTAATATGAAGCTCTTTGTAAGCTATGACAGCACCTTCAACCAGATCATGGGCTTGAAAATCGTACAGGGCGTCGAAATCCGATGGTATGGGAATGCTGTCAAGGTCGATCGCTCCATCCACATTCGAGATACGTGAGAGTCTTGAGGGATGTGTGGTAACGATCTCCTCGTCTGGCAACGTCTGCTCTTCGACTTCTTCTCTGTAGTCGTTTTGCGTGTATGGGTACGATGGCTGCTCATGTTGCTTTTGCGTGCGCGCAGCTTCTTGTCGCTGTTTCCTGATTTGCCACGGATGCTGAAATGGAAAAGGTGGCACATCAACCTGTTTGTTCTGTACACATTCTACGGCTTTTACCACAAGCTTTTGCTTCCACCTATCAGCATTCTCGGACTCTGGCTCTATATATGGAACTTCTGCAACGTCTGCTTTGCTCTCCTTGACCTTTCGTGTGGGTTTGGCAAGCTTTTCGCGCAAGGCTTGTTCGGCCGCAGGCGTTTTCGGATTGCGAACACCAAGAGCACTAAAAAGCATCCGCCTTGAGCTGGCAACATCGAGTCGAACCCGTTTTGGAGAAGGCTCTTCAGAGATAGTTTCTATATCAGGGTTGGTAGGTGCGCTCGTAGGATCGGCCTGAGATTGAGCATTTGCCACATTCTCCATGATTGTAGGCGCGTCCAGCAACGAATGGGCGGCATGGCATTTTTCGACCAGTCGCTGGACAGCAGATGTCGGGACATCGTTTTTCAAATGCTCTTGATCTGTAGGAAACTCCTCAACTTGAGCAGCGATCCCGTCATCAGGCAAAATTGTGTCCAGGTCAAGCCTTGTTAACAACTCAGCCCTTTTCGCCGCCAGATCTGGATCCTCGTGTACACCGGATTCTGCAATATCGCTTGCAAGCTCAGCTGATTCGGGTCCTCCATTTTCTTTTCCGAGATATTTGTCCAATACCGCAAAGTCAGCATCCTTCGGTAATTTACCTTCTTCCTTTAATTTGTTCATTAGCTTGTTCTTCTTTTTCCGCATGTTGTGCTTGTGGGTCCTCAGCGAACCTTTCCCTGGTGCAACAGATGGCTTTGTGATTGCAAGTGCCGCAACAACCTGCTCGGATGCCTTAGTCGTTTCAAGCTCTTGATCTGTCCCCTTCACAGGTTTAGCCTTCGTCCGTACTCGATCCGCAGGCTGCCCAATCGAAGAGCTAGACTCACCACTTAAAGAGCTAGAATCAGACTCATCGTCGGAGTTGGAACTAGCAGAAGAGCTAGAATCAGATTCTGAGTCCGACGATGAGCTATCGTCAGCAGAATGTCTGTCACCATTTGCCACTCCGCTTACGACAGCACCCTTGTGTGCTTGCCCTTCATCGTTGTCATGGTCACTGTCGCTAGATTCATCACTAGATCCGTCCGAGCTTGTGTTATCTGCTGCATCGTTGTTGCCGTTATGCCCGTTTACCTGCATAATCGCCCTCTCGTCAACACGCGTCGAGGCTGATAACTGAGGTAGATCAGCAGGATGAGCATGGTCATCCTCCGCAATTTCTATGCGTCGCCGCTTCTGAGATATCGACTTCCGACTTGCTGCTTTCTTCCCTTCAGTAATTCGAACTCTCTTCCGTTTCTTGCTGGTCAAGTCAGGAGTAGCTATTTCGAGATCAGCTGGCTGCTTTTCACCATTCTCGTCAAACACGATCTCTGTGAGGACGTTTCCGTTCGATGTTGCTGCAGCTCGAGCGTCTGACTCGTCCTCCACGTCCGCCTCATCACTGGCTATGGATCCCTCCGTGGATGTATCCGACTCGTTGTCCTCAGCATCTTCTGCTTCTTCATAGTCATCATCGTGTTCGTCGTCGTCGTCGTCATCGTCGTCCTCGTTCAGCCAGTGTTCACCGCCCTCAATCTGCAATTGTGGTTCATCTTGGTCTTCTTGCTCAATGAACGCAGCACGTTGTCCCTCGATAGGTCGAAAGTATTCGTCCTCCTGAGTGCTTCCACGTGGAGGTATGTGCACAGCTGGTCTGTTTTGTGCTAGCAAGTGTTTATTCCAGAAACTGCCGTCGTATATCCTTCGACCATTTGGGCTGATCTGCCGTCTGCCATTTCTTTCACCCTCTCGTATTTCTCTTGTACTGCGAGGTCGTATTACTAGTTCGTCGTCCTCCGAGAAGACATCGTTAATATTTTGCCAATGGAACACCTCATACTGCTGCGTCTGGTTGTCATTGAGACGTGTTTCCACCGCATAATCCTCACTGCCCCAATGCTCACTCACAATCGGAATTATGTAGTCTATTGCACGAAGCAGGTCCGATATTGTTACAATGCTGTGTCCTGCGATCTGCAACTGCTGGGCTTTCGTGTTGAAAACGTTGCGCACTGGTGCCAGTCCGTGTCTGTGCACAGTGATCTGGAGCCGCATCTTCGTGACGCCTATCGTATGGACAAATGCAGAAGCTGTACATGAAGAGAACAACAGTGCAAGCTGCGACAAGCTACATGCCTGCCAAGCTGTTCACCAAAACGAGAATGCAATAGATCGGAAGCCTTCTGTTTCGTTTCATAGTCAAGGTCTCCATTGATCACGTTTCGTAGCAACAAACGCGTGTGGTAAACTTTTGAAAAAGCGGCAATGACGCGCTGCGTATCAGTGTGGTGGTAGAGTGGCCGGTTTTAGGTCGTGGCAAGACCGAGGAAGTGCCCAGGTTAAGCGCTCCTTCAGTCTACCTCACACCCATCAGTCCCTGATCTACAGCGCAGACAGCCCCAATTCTTGGACAGAGCTCACCCTGGCTGCAAGCCTTGACAATTCCTTAATCCGGCAAATAATTTTGAATTTGAGTCAAACATGGATATCACTAACGAAGTGGCAGTCGCATTTGTTGTCGATAAAATTCAAGTTAACACAACTTCTAACCACAACTCTCTACTAAGTATGCTGGACAAGGGCTCTTACGTTACCGGATTAACTTTGCTGCAACACTCATTGACATAAGGAGGATCCTGCTGAACACCACTAATGGACGGGTGACATCTGCCAACTACATGGATCTTGCAGTAGCAGATTTTGATTGCGGCTTTCCTGCATAAAACAGCTGGATCGTGAACAAATGCCACGCTATGTGCTGGCAACAGGCATCATGTCGGCCATGCATCGGTCATGCATAGCCTTTAGCAGGGACATATGAGACGGATGTCTAGTCAAGACGCAACTCGTCCTCGACAGCAATTCCTTTTGTTTTTGTCCACCTCCTCATCGCAGTCTTGCACCACCCTCCATCATTAACATGACTTCGATTGGCGTTCATCTTCTTACCACGGTTCTACTGACGGCACTGTACAGCGTCTCAGCAGAACCCATACCCAGTCTCGAGCTAGAAACACGACAGTCTGCACCTGTCTGCACAGATGGGGGGACGCTCTACTGCTGCCAAGCTACCTTTTCTGGTGGACTGCTACCAGTTGTGCTAGCTTCAAATTTGACCTGCTACGACTTAACACCAGAAGTTGTCAATTGCATCATCAGTATGTCTTCTCTACCTCGAGCAGGGCCGTGTTGACTTTATAGCCGATGCACCCTTATATTCAGGAACCCAGTGCGCCGGAACATATTCGTGCTGTCAAGTCACAGCTCTAGCGCCTCTTCTTGGTCTATTCTGCTCAAATCCTCCTGGAGAATGTGTTGGCGGCAAAGAGCAATGCACGAATATCTTGAGGGACCTGCCTGGATGCGAAAATGCATAGCAGTCACGATCGAGATGAGCCGAGGCGATCTCGACATGGTTATACTGAGACTATGTCTATCCCCTAAGTGAAAGGATGGGCAATAAGCACCTTTTCCATAGATGCGCCTCCCTTAAAGACCCTTAGTATCTCTTTCATCCCATTCTCTGTGCCCTCAACGACTTTGACATTGGGCATCCGCATTGTTTCAGGGTTTTGCACAAACCAATCCATGAACGAGCTAACACGGTCAGGCCAGCTAGGATCTTGCTCAAATCCCCAAGTGTCATTTCCCGGCAATCTTGTGCCTAAGCAAAATTTCCAGACTGGATCATGAGCTACTGGCAACACGGCACACAAGCTCAGCTTCGATTCGTCCATCGCTGAACAACATTGATGTGCCAGCGAAGGTGAAGATATCGCCATGTCCAGTGGTTTCTCCGGTGCAGCCTCAAACACTCCCAATCCAGCAGCGACACCGTCAAAAACCGTGGTAAGTTGCTTTCCTGACATTTTTACAGCTTTTCGGATTTCTTCCACAACGTCCTCATTACGATAATCAAAACATTCTGTAGCACCAAGCTGCTTCAAGCTATCGTGGTTCTTCTTGGATGCTGTCGTGAATATAGGACTGAAACCAGCTTGCTTGGCGATCTGTATCGCTGCCAATCCACAGGTCGATGCTCCTCCCCAGATCAAGATCGGTATGTCCAGGGCAGAGCGTCCAGATATACCAGCGAGTGGGAAACCGAAGCCAAGAATGTTGAGAAGCGCGTCAGCAGCGGTCTGCAGCCCTACTGGCAATGCAGCAGCTTGCTTTTCACCGAGCTTCTCTGGGAGTTTCCAAGTGGAGGTACTGCACAGGTCAGTGACGATACTCACCACTGACATATTGAGGTCTTACGGATCATTGATGAGGTAATCCTGATGCGACCCGCCGAGCATGGTGATACCAAAAGCTTTATCACCTACAGCATGCTTTGATGCTTTCCCAGCTTCGACCACTGTGCCTGTCCATTCGAGACCGGAGACAGGTTCGTTGAAACCCATATATATGTGACGAATGTCTGCAGGATTGATTGCTGAGTATCTGACTCGAATGAGAGCTTGGCTATCATCTGGGACATATTTCGTGGTGATCGTACGAACGGCAGGCTCGTACTGCTCGTTTATATAAATTGCTTTGTGATTTCCAATGTTCGTCATCGTGAAAGATGTTCGTTGGTCAACTTGGAGAGACAATTGCTTGGAGCCAGAAACACCTTAAGTAGATATGTCTTCCGTATTATGTCGACATAATGGGCCAATGTGGTAAAACTATACGTTTAAGGCCGGAGCGGAATTCCACCACTTCCACCCAGAACTCCGCCATACCCTGTCATGAGAAGCGCCCGGTGAAATTAATTACAAAGCCTCAGCATGGCTGTAGACCCGTCAGGCGATCCGACGCTCGCAGTGTGGGTATTGTGGACATTGTGCTTCGGCCGAATGCTGCAATTACATCGAATGAATGTAGGGCTTTGAACATAGCCACCAAAGCCTATGTGCGAGCGACATTGCTACCTCATCATTGAGTAAGCTCACTTCACAAGGAGATCGAAATAAGCCCGAAAGTACACGTGAACAATTGGACCGCATGAGTAGTAACAGTTTGAAGGGGTATCATTATAGACTGTCTGTCCCAACGTTGAAATCAGATCACCTCCCGCAGTCCTGCGCCAATTCACTAACATATGAAATCATGTCTGGTACACGATTATCTCGATCCAACCCACACCGATGAGAATTTTGATCTGAGATCGTTCACTGATATCCAGCTTCTCAGACGCCTCAGTTGAGGTTGTGTCTGCTGTGGTGGACTGTGTAGGTCTTTGCTTGATGGGCTGTCTGGTGGTGTGAGAATTGTAGGTATCTCAGCTTGCGTAACCTTAACAACTGGCTTGATCTCATCGACGGGCTTCTTCTCGAGCATGGTCAATTGCAGCATCCTGTTCGCAAGATCGAGCGCCTGTTCTGCTTCCCACGTCACATCGTACGCGAAAAAGAAGTTGCAAATTGGCACACTGTGCGGTACTGCGGTCATAGGTGGAAGTGGTCCCTGGTAGTACTGTCGTATCCTCTGCTCAGCTGCTTGACCCATCTTGATGAAATTTGGTCCTGGCACGATCGGTTCCGTCAAGACCTGTGTGGCGCTGACTCGTGGCAGTCTGAAGCCCTCGAACATTGCCAAGCGCTCTGTCAATCTTCGTGATGGTGCAGAGCTGACATCACCTGTGCTTTCAACGCCTCGCAGGAATACCTCCAAAGCTGCTGCATCCTCAATCGAGGAGGAAACACCCTGTGCGTGGGTCAAAAGCATGGGATGGCAGGCATCACCAATGAGAATAGCTTTGCCCTTGAAGAGCTTTGGCAGAGGATCTCGCTTCATCTGTGTGTACATTTTAATCTCAGGCGATTTCATCATTAGTGCCTTCACGCTCGGATGGAAACCATCCATCACTGCTTCGAGCATCTCTGGAGTGGCAGGGAAGTTCCAGTCTTCAATAGCTTGGTCTTCTTCGCTCGTTTTGTGGGTAGCATTCAACTTGCGTGCCACGATCAAGCAGTTGAGGATTTCGCCGTTGCGACATGGATATGTAACGCACATAACTCCCTTCTGAGGTAAGGCAGGAGCCCAGAAACCAGGACCTTCATTCTCGAAGAGGGGCTTCGTGACAGGATCTTCTAGGATGTCCTTCATCGGTATCAGGCAGCGGTAAGCTGTTTGGCCGGACCTCTGCATCGGAATCTCGCGTCCTGTAATTTCCTTGTTCAGTCTATCATGCTGGCCGTCGGCGACAATGATAAGATCCTTCTGAATCTTGGTTCCATCCTTGAGTGTGACGATGCCCTCTACGGGCTGGATATCGGTTACCTGACAACCAAGTCTGATAGTGGAGACAGGACCTGGCAAGTTCGGGTCTTCGGCCATGTTTCGGAGTTCTTTGTGCATGTCGACTCTGTGGTAGAAATACCATTCATTGCCATATCTCTGTGGAATATCCTTGAAGTTGAGAGTTGGCGCCATTGGCTCGAGAGTGTCGCCCTTCGGTCTACGTACTTGCTCAATTTGAATGCCCTGCGTTTTAGCTGAATCGAATCCCCATCTCTTCAGGATTCTGCCACCGTTCGGAGGAATTGACACAGCAGCACCATTTTCGTTCTTGAATGTAGATCGTTCCCATATCTGTTCTTTCGTCAATCACCCTGACCTGACATATAGCTAGATGCACATACCTCGCACTCATGACCAACTCTGCGTAAAGCTATTGCAGCAGCGAGCCCTGCCACACCAGCACCAACAATGCCTATCTGCAAGCCTTTCTTGGGGTCTGCGGAGTGCATGGTGGGAAAGACGAGATGCGGATATTTGCAGTTAGTGATTGTCTCCTTTTTCCAGCTATGAATGTTCTTGACTTCGAATATTGCGAACAATCACGCTCAAGGCAGAACACGCAGAGTAGTGGCAGCAGCGGCTTTATCACCCATCTTGAGCCTCATGGGATACATTATGTACCTCCACCAAGGGGCGTGCTCTCAGCCGAAAGCTAATTTTATCTTGCTTACTTTCACTGCTAGAAAGTGAACTCTTTTGGGCGCTGAGCTGAGAATGCCACGAGCAAAACGAGACTTAGCGACACATGGCGTGAGGGATCTTTGACATGACTGGAGCTGAGAAGCCCTTGGGTCCTTTTCGCCATGCATCTGGACTCAGCCAAGCCCGAATAGCGCCTGGGCAGATAGACTTCTAAGCCACGAGAGCTCTTTAGGTTTGTGGTTGCAACCCTGGAGGCGTTCTGGCATGGCGTCTCTTTTGGACAGCAGTGGATTTTAGATCCGAAGCGGTGGGTGAGCAAATCTCATTTTCATGATAGTCAGCATACAGGCGCATTAAACCTGCAGCACATCAAGCAAGATGATCACGATACGTAGCTTGACTCGGTATCATGTGATAGGTAGGAGTAGAAGTCGGTAATATCGAAGTCACGGTGTGTAGGAAGCCACGCCTGTCAAGTCTATAAGCTTTAAAGAGCCGGATTGTCTCGGAACCCCATGCTTAACAAGCTTCAAGCAATCAACAATGAGTCTAGTGGCTGCAATATTGAGTTCTGAGCGTGTAGTCTGTGTAAAGCTGTTTCTCTGTCATCGCCAGCGAAGCTGGGACGAAGGAACGGGTCCAAGTAGAATCCAGACAAGTGATAGTATTATTGTCTTGTCAGTGGCTTGCAGAAAACAAATTTGATGCAGGGGGGTTATTGATATTATTCCTCAGGCCAGAGCCGCCGAAGCGAGATCTCGCTTGCGAATACGAGAAGTTGATCCAGAATCGAGGGCTGGAACACGAGAACAATAGATCGCAGACCAATAATGCTCCTGAACAATTACCACGCTTCTTTGAATGTCAACCCAATGCAATCGAAGGCAGGAACGAAGTGATTTTTTGTGTTAATTCTTCACTTACGATCGTCCTTGATTGTTGTCGGTGTTAGTGCTGGCGGTTTGGGATAAAAATGGTACATTTAGTACTTACGTCATGAACAACAGTTTTTGTTCTACAGATGCTCGCGATGCTCCTACGGTCAACCATTATACCGCTCGCTGCTGTATATCGGATAGAGCGAGAGCCTCATTTTTTAATGTGTAGGATTACGAACATGTTCCCAAGTAGCACCTCATAACGATGCAAGTACACACTGACGATGATGGCATCCGATGATGAAGCGGCAGGACAGCTACAACACGAACTCGACAGTTGCGTCGATGACTCTCGATGCCACTTCACAGCGACCAATCCTTTTGCATCTTAATGCTGACAGTTCCTGGCTGATATCATTGCCATATCCGAAAAACCTCAAGCCACCGCAAGGACGATGTCGCTACAATATCGTGATTGATGCTTGGCTCAAAGGCCCTCAAGTGGACATGTTCAGTTGGTTTTCGTCACAAGAACATGCAGAGCCATCACGATTCCAAGACCTGCATCAGCTCAATGAAACGCTCCGTGAAGCAGAGAGGAAAGTTGTGTCCGTAGAACAAGCAGACGACAATGACACCTGTTTCATCGATGCTGTCATTTGTTCTCATGAATTCACAGACCACTGCCACGAGGCGACTCTGAAGCAACTGCCAGCTACGACTCCTGTGTTCGCACCAAAGAAGGCGGCTACCTTGGTTCGGTCGTGGCAGCACTTCGAGAACGTCACAGAAGTACCAATGTACCCTGCGAAGGACAATTTATTACATTTGCCCGCCTGGCTCAGCATCGGACGGGTTCACACGAGACACGATGCACCAATTTACTTTCACTCAGCGCTTGCTATCTCATTCCAGCTTGATCCGGAGACCAACACAAAGGAAGCCATAATTTACACGCCTCACGGAGTCGCAGCAGACTCTCTGCTTTCTGCCCTCGAGCCTCAAAGCGAGGTGAAGCTGCTTGTACTATTGCATGGTCTCCATGACATCTCCCTTGCTGGAGCGCAGCTCAACCTAGGCAGAGAAAATGCTCTGAAAATTCTGCAAGCCCGGACAGTGAGCTACTGGATCCCAACTCATGATGAGGTTAAGGTCGCGCATGGACTTGTCGCCTCACTGCTGAGGCGTGCTGCTCATACTCTTCAGATTGCTCCTGGTAGTCATCCGATCACGAGATCGGAGAGTTTCAAAGTAGCAGAAGACGCTTTTGTTCCTCTTGCGAATGGTGCCAGTATCGTACTGGCTTGACGTCTGTGCCTCTACACAACGGTCACCGCCATCTATATCAGGTCTGAAGCACCTCGTAACGTGCTGACAGCTCCGAGATGGTAGCCACTTTGAGGCTCGACATGGACCTTGTGCGTACTTTATGTGATGGAGCCTTTGACCTTTTCGAGGCGCCGTGCCGGAGTCCCAGAGCTTAGTTGGAATGCGCACAGGCACACCTAACGGATCGTACCCAAGCAGGATTTTTAGTAGTGCATGGCAGTTGGGTTCGGCTTCGAAGACGTGAACAGTACTAGCGTAAACTCCGAGGAGATTACTACTGCGCAAGCGCATATCCGACCATTCTATCCTGGCAAAAACACTCCACTAAGAGCCTCCAAGCAGCCTATGATCGTAAACTCTGCGGGCCAGACTCCTCCATCGTCGTGCTATTCGGTTAAATTGAACGCGTGGGCGCGAAAAGCGATGAATTTTCGAAAATCGATCTGCATCCGTTGAATGCTGTTCAAACAAGTCCATGCTAAAAGATGCAGTTCGAATAAGTCGTGTCTTCAGGGAATATCATCGTCGCCTGTGCTAGTTCTAATACCAGTGACCGTCGCCTAGTAAATCTTGAAATTGTAGTCGATTCGTACAAGGGAAATGCGCATTGCAATTCCCTCCATCGCCATTTACCGCTAGTGAGGCTTGTTACCCACACCTTTACTTCGCCGCATCGACATACCTGCTGCTTCTACTGACTCGTAGGCTCACGACTGCCACAAGGGCAGCAGCCCGCAGCGATTCCAGCAGCAACTAAGTTTTGATACAGTTCGCGTCGGTCCTTTGCTGTGGCGTAATACCAGGATGTGATCTCCGTCTCAATCATTCGTGACCGTAATGAAATCGAACTCACTGGCCATAGCATGACCCGCCCACGCCGGGACGAGTCTGTTCGTGAGATCTTGCGAACTGCCGACTTCATTCAGTTTCCAAACTCTTTGGCGCCAGTACTGCCCAGCGCAGGCACTGCACCCGTTGACTTGGGTGCTGCTTCAGCACCTCGAACTCCTAGCTTGGAATCGAATGATTTGCAGGCAGGTCAGAAGCGCAGTTCACCAGATACCAGTACCAGCGATAAGCAATTTGATTCCAACTCGCCTGCAGCGAAGAAGCAAAGAACAAGCCATCAGTCGACATCGCCGATCCCGCAGTTGAATGGACATGAAGGAGCAGTGAGAGGCCGCGGACTATCTGCTTCGCTGGATTCAAAGCGCAGTGGAAGCACACCGCGTCTGCGGTCCAGCTCTCCCGGCAGCATTGGCTTCGCCGAAGCTGCAGGCACAATGCTCAGCAGGGCTGAAGAGCTGGGAGGGAATAGGACGACGAAGCTGACAAGGGGAGTGCCAGCCAGTCCTGTGCCATCGCGATCGACCCCTCGACCATCGAGTAGACAACTTGGAGGAAATGATAATAGAAGGGACAGCTCCGTGAATACGCAAATTCTCGATGCTGTAGGGCTGGCAGAATTCCTGCAATACGATGAGAAGCCTATATTTGTGGTCGATCTGGATCTGGGCACCGGCGATGAGCCTGCCATTATCTTCACGAACAATGCTTTGCGCTTACGGCCTGGTCTACTGGATAGCCTTTACGGCCGTTTTCACGACGAAGCGTTGATGTCTGAAGTTGTCGCGCCTTTCGAAAGTTTCAGACAGTTTCTATTCGCCGACCGAAATGCAAGGTCCGGACTGACGCGCTTCCAATGTGGTGGGTTGTCATGGAAATATACTACAATGAGAGGCAAGATAAGAGTTGTGACAGGAACAGATGTGCACTCGGCTCCCAGTAGTGCTTCCACAAATGTTCGATCACACACACAGCGAAGTCGTCTAAGTTCAGGTCCATTATCTTCGCAGGCACTCCGACGACAGGACACCCAGAGTCCTCGCGACTATTTCGATGTGAGACCAAGAGGAAACACGCAGACACCCGCTGCGATGGAAAGCCTAGTAGTCTCTTCACTCTCTGAGCACGACGGCGAGAGCTCAGAAACCTATTCCAACGGACCGCCAACATCTGTGAGTCATGGCGACAGTGGCTTGCAGGAAATCCTCAAAGGTCCGATCTCTCCACGAGAGGAACCAACGGTCACAAACCACCTCTATTCCATGAAGAAGGACCCCGAAGCTCTTCAGCCAATGCGAATGGACTATCTTGCTGATAAAGGGTTCTTTGACTGGACTCGGTTACCTATGTCTGACAATCTGCCACCTCATATAAAGTTTGCGAAAAGTTTCAATTGGGCAAACACGAGTCTTGGACCCATTGAGGAATGGCCTGCCGATTTGAGAGGCATGTGTAACTTGATCATGGCTAGTCCGCATCCCGCAGCTATGTACTGGGGACCAGATCATGTGGCGATCTACAATGAGGCCTATGTCATGCTAGCTGGCAACAAACACCCAGAGTTGATGGGCAGCCGCTACCAAGATGCCTGGAAAGAGATATGGCACGTCATCAGCGGTGTTTTCAGCGTTGCCATGTCGAGTGCGCAAGCTACAATGAAAGACGATGACTGCTTGTTCATGACACGTAATGGATTTATGGAAGAGACCTATTTCTCTTGGTCGATCATACCATTGATTGGTGATGACGGCTCCGTAGTTGGCCTCTATAACCCAGCATTCGAGAAAACGCGTCGGAAAATTGCGGAGCGAAGAATGTTGACCTTACGAGAGATTGGTGAACGAACTGCTGCAGCTCGAGCCGTTTCTGACTTTTGGTCGTTGATGCTGGAGGGTTTCGAGGTCAACGAGTACGATGCGCCTCTTGTCATCGTGTACTCACTTAACGAAGCAGAGGATAGCGATGTTGCATCGTCTGCGTCCAGTACTGCTGCTGCTGCGAAACAATGTCGGCTAGAAGGGACCTTGGGTGTCCCGAGGGGTCATCCATGTGCGCCAGAAATAATTGATCTCAGACACGATAAGATCGGATTTAGCTCTGTATTCAAGCAGGCTATCAATGCTGAACGGCCTATCGTGCTTTCGGTAGAGAATGGCACTCTCGAAGAGTCTTTATTCCATGGCATCCAGTGGCGAGGTTTTGGTGATCCTTCTCGAGTTGTGGTCGTCGCTCCTATACGCCCAACTACTGGTGAATCAACCCTCGGCTTCATAGTAATGGGCGCAAATCCACGACGACCTTATGATGAAGACTACGACCTATTCATGCAGCTCCTCAGCAGGCAACTCGCCACGACGATAGCCTCCGTCGTCTTATTTGAGGAAGAAATCAAAAAGGGAGAAAGAGCTGCTCAACTTGCAGCACAAGATCGCATAGATCTTACCAATCAGCTTGCTGTTCGAACTCAGGAGGCTGTAGAAAGCGAAAATAAGTTCACGCGTATGGCAGAATTGGCTCCAGTGGGCATGTTTATCGGCAGCGAGGATGGCACTATCATTTTTGCTAATGAGGCCTGGTATCGCTTGTCTTCGTTTCCAGCCGGCAAGTTTGTCGGCGATGAGTGGATCACGTACGTCAAGGAGGAAGACAGAGAAGCTGCCTGGGGTGTTTGGCAGAAGATGCTCACTAAAAAGTGTGCTGTCGACACTGAGTTCCGCTGGAAAACTCCTTGGCGTGACAAATTTGGTAACATGAACGATACTTGGGTATTGGCCAGCTCGTCTCCTGAACTGGACGAGAATGGCAATATCACCCGGATCTTTGGTTCGGTCACGGACATCAGCAGTCAAAAGTTTGCAGAAACGTTACAGCGGAAAAGAATGGAGGAAGCCATCACACTGAAGCAGCAACAAGAAAGATACATTGATGTAACCAGTCACGAACTTCGCAATCCGCTGTCAGCAATTCTACAAAGTTCGGACAGTCTGATTAGTGGTCTAGAGGAGCTGAAAATGACAGATGGAGGGCGATCGCGGCGAGAAGATGTTGACACCATGATCGAATCAGCACAAACCATAACTCTTTGCGCTCAGCACCAAAAGCGAATCGTTGATGATGTTCTTACTTTGTCTAAATTAGATTCAGCTATGCTGCTAGTCACTCCAATAGATACACAGCCAGAAAAGATCGCAAAACGGACAGTCAGAATGTTCGAAGGCGAATCCCAGACGGTGGATATTCAGTTGAACGTCCAGATCGACAAGTCTTTCAGAAACCTCAATGTCGACTATGTTAGACTCGACCCTACGCGCTTGTCGCAAGTGTTAATCAACCTCATGACAAACGCGATCAAATTCACCACAACTCAAGAAAAACGTATAATAAAGGTACATCTGGCAGCGTCAAAAGAAAAACCATCAGCAGAAGCGAATTACAATCTTACATATATCCCATCACATGCTCCGAAGGACAAGGACGTCACAGCAGCACCGGCTTGGGGACTCGGCGAGCCATTGTACATTCACTTCGCCGTGTCAGACACTGGACGAGGACTCGATGAGCAAGAAAAGAAGCAATTGTTCCAAAGGTTCTCGCAAGCGAACCCCAGAACGCACGTCACGTATGGTGGCTCAGGACTCGGCCTGTTCATATCACGAGAACTCGTCGAGCTTCAAGGTGGCGAAATTGGTGTCGCTTCTGAACCAGGCAAGGGAAGCACATTCGCTTTCTACGTGAAGGCTCGTCGATCGCAAGCTCCCGTGTCTGGCAGTGCAGAGGATGTCATGGATGTGCACCATATAGCCAGTCGCAAATCCTCGACTAATGCATCAAAACTTTCTCGCATGAGCAATCGAGCATCTGCATCAGACGACTCGCTCACCAGTTCCCAGGCAGGTCCGATGGCATTAGCGAGGTCGAAGCAAAATGCCGCTGGCCTTAAAGTCCTTATCGTCGAGGACAATCTGATTAACCAAAAAGTCCTCGCGGCTCAGCTCAGAAAGCTCGGTTGCATTATTAGTGTAGCCAATCACGGTGGTGAAGCGATCGAGCAGATCAAGAAATCGAGCTTCTACAAACACGTCGATAGCACAACAGCTGGAAATGAGATCGATGTGGTACTGATGGATCTCGAAATGCCCGTTATGGATGGCATGACCTGCGCGAGAACTCTACGTGCCATGCAGAAGAGTGGCGATCTGACGAGACACATTCCAGTCATCGCCGTCACGGCTAATGCGCGTGAGGAACAGATCAAGAACACGTTCGAAGCTGGTATTGATGATGTCGTCAGCAAACCTTTCAGGATACCTGAATTGATACCCAAAATGAGAGCTACCATAGCACGGTTTACAGAAGGAGGCAATCCTATCCCATTGCGTACTATGTCGACAGACTCTGCCATTAGCCCTGGAAGCGTTGGATAGAAGTCAATGAAGCAGGGAAAATCGGCTGTTCAAAACTTTCTTAGAAGAGGCTCAAAGTGACGGTTTAGTGAGGAGAAGTGACAAGTTCTGCAAATTATGGCAATCGAACGATTCACGATGGTCCCACGGTCGACTTATGACGAGGCAACCTAAAGAAGTGACACTATGCCCGTGTTGGTATATTTGATGTTTTTAGCGGCATTTTTACAGCATACAATTAGAAGACCTGTCATCAACGATGGCTCTGAATTATGATACAAATGGTAGCAATTCGTTTACTTCCGTTACAGCCACAGCACATGATGAGATTTTGACTTGTGACGTTTGCAACGACAGACCTATTCTGTCGTGAAGCCCCTCGATACAGCGGCGACGCAAAGGATGGGACGCCTCTTGGGAAGCAGTCCCTCGAAGGCTGAGAACTCGAGCTTTGCGCTGGAAGAATCTTTCCGAGCGCCCAGGACTACCTCAATAGACTTCTACGATAGCTCTTGAGATGCGGTGTTGTTCATCTTGAGCAACCAGAGAAGAGGTTGTTGCCCTGAAAGCACAGCTAGCTGCGTAAGCACATCATGAAAAAGGGTGTGTTCGAGCCATGAAGTTCTCGTCTCCCTAACCACATGTTTACAAGCAAATTGAGCGAATATTTCGTATTCTGAACTTTCTTCACAATTTAGCTGGCTTCCAATTTGGTTTCCTCCGTGTCTTAAAAGCTGCCAGACCTTCCTGTATATTTTCGCCTTTTTGTAAATCTGTCCACTCCCTACGATTCGTTACAGCAGTAGCTTCGACCACACTCGCGCTTTCCCAACCTTGCCGAAGTCCCGCCCTCGTTGTGATAACCGAGTCCGGGCTACTTTGTGCAACCAACTTCGCATACCTGATCGCTTCTTCGACGACTTGCCTTTGAGGCACAATCTTGTTGACGAATCCCCATCTTTCAGCCTGCTGTGCTGTGATCATCTCACCAGTAAGAGCCATTTCGCTAGCTCGCTGTAACCCAATCGTCCTGATCAGACGAGGCAAAGCACCAGCATAAGCAGCCAGGCCTCGTTTGACCTCAACAAGTCCGAACTTAGCAGTGTCCGCCGCGACAACAATGTCACAATTCACGACAGTCTCACATCCACCTCCCAAAGCAAGCCCGTTCACAGCAGCAACTATTGGCTTCTTACCCAATCTGTTAGAAAGAGGTATAGCACCAGCAGCATCACCCGGTCCTGCTCCGGGCCTAGCATCAGGTGCTGAGGCTTTCTGCAGCCATTCCTGCAAATCTGCTCCCGTTGAGAAGGCTTTGTCACCGGCGCCAGTCAAGACTGCCACAGATAAGGTGGGTTCGTCATCGATCCAGCGAAATATGTTGGTAAGCTCGACAACGTCTTGGCCACGTGTACAATTCATCTTCTCTGGCCTATTCATTGTCACAAGCACAACTTTCTCTGCTGGATAAGAGAGCTTGGCGAAGGACGTGGCAGGTGGAGGGTAAGTAAAATTCATCTTGAGACGTTCTACGCTTGTGAAACCAGGAACAATCGCTAACTAATACGTATGCTAAAGAGGTTCAGAGGTTCGTTTACCTGTTAGACGAGAGTGTGCTTTGACACAACAGGATAGTACTAACGTAGCTCATCGTCAGTATTCGTAGTGGTACTCTTGCATTGGTCGTCAGGTTCTTGACCTCGGCAACACCTCAGGAGCCTCTATGCATCTCCTCATCAGTTAGCTTACTAGGCTTCTTCCCCAGACTCGTCCATGCCCGGATTTGAGCTTTTGATCCAGCTTCTTAGTGTTCATTTTGTGCTGTACCCAGAGCTCCCATGTCCGAAGCCAGAACACGTGGCATCACGCTAGATATGGTGCCTGGAAGCCGTGTGCGTTAGGCACGGATATAGCCTGGACACCGAAAACGCACGTCATTGTCAAGTGTCTGACCAGCCAGCTGTTCTTTTGAGATTGTTCGTGTCACCACAAACGACCCAGCTTTGAGGCGTTCAGGGCTCGTGAACATCGTCTGGGACAATGTTATAACACCGATGAACGGCGAACGTGACTGCCAGAATGTTGCGAATCACCTCACGAGCTATACTGGCTCTCCTGTCAGTGCTGACTTGCTGGGCTTTCTTGATATCTCAAAACGGGAACACTGTACATGCGGCAGCAACGCAGTCACAGCAGCCTCTAGCTCAGAGTTTTGTTGTGTCTGATGAAGCCGTCCAGACAGCTCGGGCAACTACGCAACAAATATGGGCCGATCTCAAGAAGGATGAGCCATCGTGGCGCGAATCGATCATCGATGCACGACCGAGCGGACTGCCTGCGACCGTCTGGCACTATTTCAAGGTCGTCTTTCGTACCCTATTCATGAACGCACCGACACGAACTCCGGGCAGCGAATCTGCCAAACTCAATCCAAAACTGCAAAAGGCCGTTGACGGACTCACGAAAGCAGCAGAGGTCGACTCGGATGCGCTCTTTCTATTGGCAGAGATGAATTTCTATGGCAACTTTACTCATCCTCGAAAGCCAAGACAAGCTCTTGAATTTTATCATGAATTGGCAGAAAGAGACGGCAATGCGACTGCACAGCATATGCTCGGGATATTGTATGCAACAGGTATTGGAGGTGCAACTGAGGTTGATCAGGCTACAGCGCAATTGTACTACACCTTTGCTGCCGAGCAGGGCGAGGTCAAGTCTGAGATGACTCTGGCGCATCGCTACCACATGGGTATAGGGACGGCAAAGAGCTGCGAAAAAGCCGTGGAATACTATAAGCGAGTTGCGGACAAGGCGATGGACTGGTGGCTGTCTGGTCCTCCTGGTGGCCATCTGATGCAACGCAATGTGTACCGTTGGGTCGACGAAGCCGGTGGTGCTTATGGCGAAGGCGCAAGTTGGACTTCATCCGGCATATTTGCGCCAGGAAAGAACGCTATTTACGAGAGCTTCGATAACGTTCTTGAATATCTTGATATGAGAGAACGGCAAGGCGATTATAGCGCCAGTCTTACCCTGGGCAAGCACTTCTACGAGCCACCAAGAGGCTATCGTCGAAATCTAAAGAAAGCACGTTCACAGTTCATGAAGGTAGCTTCGAGCTATTGGTCGAGAGACGGCAGCGTCAATCCAAAGCGCCCGAAGAACATCGAAAAGACCGCTGCAAAAGCTGCGGCTTACATTGGTCGTATGTTCTTGCGTGGAGAAGGCATGGAATTGAACTACGAGAAAGCGGTGACTTGGTTCAAGAGAGGTGTAACTGAAGGCGATGCGTTTGCACAGTATCATCTGGGTATTATGTATAGAGATGGACTCGGGCTGCCGCAAAACGGCGCTAAAGCTGCTGCATTCTTGAAAGCTGCTAGTGAGCAGCAATTGGGCATTGCACAATCGGCACTTGGCGTGCTTTTTCTTGATCAGGGTGACCTTGACACCGCAGCTCGTTATTTTGAGCTAGCCAAGAATGCTGGTGTTATGGAAGCCTTTTACTACTTAGCCGAGCTCGCGAACCAAGGACTGGGTAGGCAACAAAACTGTCAGTACGCCACTACATACTACAAAATCGTCGCAGAAAGGGCCGAAGCTCTGCATTCCGCTTTTGTCGAGGCAAACTCAGCCTACGAAAGAGGCGACTACGAGCGAGCCTTGATTGCATCTATCATGGCAGCTGAGCAAGGCTACGAGTCTGCACAGGCCAACGTCGCTTTTCTGCTAGACCAGAAAACCGCAGTATTCTCAATACCTATGCTGCCTATTTTCCCGAATCCACTTGAGTCCGTGCCCCCTGGCCAAAGGACGAATTTGCTCGATAATTCACAGTTGGCACAAGTATACTACACTAGATCGGCACATCAACAGAACATTGATTCTTTAATCAAAGCAGGAGATTACCACCGCCTCGGCATTGGCACACCTACACGAACAGCACCCGTGAAATCCAATAAGACCACGCCAAGTCTCGAGGCCATGTACAGCTGCTATTCGACAGCTGCCGAACACCCTAATGCTGCGCAGGCGCTCTGGAATATGGGCTGGATGCACGAGAACGGTGTCGGTAGTGTAGAGCAGGACTTCCATATGGCCAAAAGATATTACGACTTAGCCTATGAAATGAACAAAGAGGCATACCTACCTGTTAAGCTAGCTCTACTCAGACTGAGGGCTCGGAGTTGGTGGAACGGCGTCTCAGGCGGCAAGGTAAAGCCAATCGAAGACGAAGACGAACAGCAGAAGAAGCAAAATCGTCCAAAGACTATCACAGAGTGGTTCGGCCGTTTCATCGACGCCGCTATTGAGCAGGAAGCACAAGATTACGCTGAACAAAGACAAGGTGAATATGGCGATGAGCTTGAACACGTGGCATATGGAGAACCTGGTATGCCAGGAGGAGACAACGAATACTGGTATAATAGCGAAAATAGAAATGCAGAAGGTGGAGGTGATGACTTTTACGATGATTTTGATGACGGTCTGCTCGAGAGTCTGATCATTATTGCTCTGGCAGGAGCTTTAGCTATGCTTGTTTATGTAAGGCAGCAGCGGGCTAGAGATGCGCGGGAACGTGAGAGACAGGCTGGTGCTGCTGTTCAACAGGCACAGGCACAAGCTGCACAAGCGCAACCCCTGCAAGGACAAGGACCTGGCCAGAATGGAGGCTTCTTTCCGCATCCTGGTGATCCTGAGTATCAGAACTGGGTTGCTGGTGGAGTAGGGCATTGATGTGAGCTTATGTGCACAATTTCAAGATTACAGCCTTCCGGGTTTTGACGAATTTCGAGTAGTTGCTAGTAGAGTCTACTCAAATCGAACTTGAAGTAAGAACGGGTTTTCTGCAAACACTGAAAAAATTCGGGCTCTGATCTCAAGTGCTTGACCAGAAGTTTTTGACAAGCCTAAACTGTGACCTATACCATAGGCTTCCCAGGTGCTGCAAAGGAGCACATGCCACAAGGTGCTTAAGTTGAGGCATGTCTGTATAAAAAGCTTAAAAGCAGGAGAAGATCAATGACAGAATCCTACTACCTACAGTACTAGTAGACAGTAATAACAAGTCATCTAGGATCATGGATCGTCTACAGACTTATCATCAATCATCTATGAACAATGAATACTGTGGCGAGGCGCTGCTATTCCGATTTCGAACACAGGCACATCGTCGATCCCTGCGTCAAACAGTTTCTCTATGCTCTGCCGTGCTAACCCACACCATATCCAAAAAACGATATCTAGCGCCTCAAATGCATATGCACAATCGCAACATAAATGGGTATCTTCGAGAAGTGTTGAGCCGGAAAACAGAAGATCAAGGCTGCTCATTCGGCTGATTCGGAAGGACAGCTGGTGAAGTCGAGCTGCGCTTTAGCCAAGGTCGAATACGCTCTCGGAAAGAAGGATATCGGATTCGAACTGGGTTACCGGCTGTTGTCACGGTTTTCAGTGGCTCATCCGCATCATCTTCGACGACCGTGTCCAGGTTCTATCTGGTAGGTGTCGGAGGTGTCACGCCAAGATTTGGCAGATTGTGCTTCAGCACATCCACGTTCATGAGATTTGTGCTCGCACGGGATACACCTTGTCTTGGAGATTCGATGCCATTGGACCCGGTAAAGGAGAATGCGTCCGAGTAGGCCGAATTGCTGCTTTGGCTCACTCGTTTGTCGAGATCCGTGTCGTTGGAAGTGGCTCTGGATATAGTTCTTGAGGCTTCTTCGTAGTTTTGGCAGGCGCACGTCACTGAACCTTTGATAGTATTCAGCCACGGGTGTTCGAGTAATTGTGCAGCAGTCCAGCGGTCCTCGGGAAGCCAGGCAAGCATTTTCTTCGCGAAGTCGATGAACGACTTCTTCGTCTCTCCTTGCATGTGGGTAACGACATGGTCAAAGGTCATGAGATCTTTGTATCTGTCGATAAATTTCGGCCACTTAAACACGTACTCCTGCTTTTCTGTGTCGTAGTCGAAGAAGTTCGATGTTTTCAGACCCTTTTCAAGGAGCTGCTTCGGTGGCGGACCAAGTAGACAGATCATCAAGGCAAGGTGCTCGTTCGCGTGATACTTACCTGGCGCGGTTTGTATATGATCGAATAACCCATCGTTCTCGATCAGGTCCCACAGCATCGCTCCGAAATTCCAGATATCGGCTGGATATGACCAGCCAGCGCCAAGAAGTACTTCCGGACAGGTGAATGCATTCGACTGTATGGCTTTGGTTTGTGGTATGTCGCCGAATTCAGCCAGACCTATATCTGTGATCTTTGCTGACGCGAGCATAGCTTCGGTAATGGACAGACCTTTCTCGTCCTCTCCGACCAGTAGCAAATCGCTGCTAGATTTATATATGATGTGTCCGTCGCGATTATCAGGTGCCTTTCGTGGTGACGGATGTGTTTGCTGATACGCCACGAATTTATCCAATACTGCGTTAGGGTCGTCGCCAAGACCCATCATGATATTGTCTGCTTTGAGATCTGTATGGACGACATGACATTCAGAGTGCATGTAATCGAGCCCTTTCAACAAGGCTGGCAATAGTTTCCTGATTTGTGCACTGGCATAGACACCCGATGAAAATTTCAGTTGACATTCATCAAGTGGCTCCCGAAGTACATCGTAGACTATGCAAAGATGTGTACCATGCTTCGTTTTGATGCTGAATGTGTCGAGCATAAAACGCACATGCTTGTAACCTGGGTGATTTGGATTGGTCGTCCTTAGCTTGGTGGCAATCTCTCTACGTCCTTTCAAGAAATCTTCGGACAACGTATTTACATTGATTTTGATTGTGACATACTTCCTAGATCCTGGACCTGGAGATCTGAACGTATCAGTCAGCATGTAAATTCCGTAGACCGAACATTGTGTTACTTACGCATGCAGGTCTCTGGCAAGCCATACCGTAGCTGTCATACCATAGCCAAGCTTCGCTACCACTTCATATCGGTTGTCGTTCAGCTTCTCACCGAGCTTGGCAGAATAGAATGTCTGTGGCGTGTATTTAGGTAAAGTCTCTTCTTCGATAGCCTTTGCTGATGATAATATTGGCGCTTTGTTGTCTGGTGAGCTTGCCCGGGAGTGGAATGTTGACTGTATGAACTGATTGAGTGTCCGATGACTGCTACTGCTTTGCGTTCTATGTAGCACAGGCATCTCGGCGATAGTCGTGATTTAGCTGAAGTTGTGAATGAAAAAGCTTTTCTTTTCCTACAGCGACATTGTGGGCGTTGTAATTATCTATTGGTGGCGTTGCTGGGAGTCACCAAAGCCGTTCAACTCTGTGAATCTAGGACCTGAAAACTCGTTTGGATTATTCAAAGTGTTGCAATCAGTCCCTGGTACGTCCTACGGGAGCGCGGACAAACTTCGTTGTCGAACAACAGGTCTTCAAAATTAGCCGCCAATATGACGCATTGGTCAGCGATCAGCGCCGCGCTTGCCGACTGAAGGAGTCAAGCATGGATCAGGTACTATTGATAACAAACAAAGCTTTCAAACACGAAGAACGATCACTTGTGGTAGTATCACTTTGTGTCAAAGATTCGGTACCACGTCATGTGATGGTGTGAAGCACGTGGAGTAAGTAGAGGTAAGGGTGCATTTCAGCTTCAGACGAAGTGCGACACTCGTTGTTCTTGTTTCGAGACCGGTCTCCGTAAGCCCATCTGGGGGCATGCTCGTTCTAAGGAGCTGACAACGCCTACCAGCCTCTGGCAACCAATCGGCATGTCGGCGACAGAAAATAACTCACTGGAATGAAGATACAAGCATTGTCGACACCTTCTAGTGCGGCCACTACTTTTGCTTGGTAGTCATCCCGCGTTAGAGAGTGTGGGCAAGTTGAGGCTGCCCGAATCACAGCACAGCCTATAAAAAGTTGCGATATCTAATCAAAGCCACTCCAGATTGTGCCCGAGTCCCAGCAAGCCAACTTATGTTAAGTAACAACCGGGCTGAAACGTTCGGTATAAGCATCAGGCTCTTCGCCATACATGACTCCGGAATGCCGTCTAAGGTATGCCTCAACTTCGCAATACACGTGTTCTTTGTACGCCTTGTGCCAAATACGTCCCGAAGCATATTGCTGAAAGCTTGCTCTGCAGAGCTAACGACGGAAACATCATGATGATGGGCAACACGTTTTAGGACGATAAGGATTAAAGCTTTCACACGCGCTCCTCGGCATCAATAATCACATGCACCGACGGCTGTCTCGGAATGTGATAGTGGCCAACTGAACCTTTCTCAATTGATGCTGTCGCCAAATTGATTGTGCAAAGAATATGCGTCAAGACTCAGCCAAGGTGTAGCTTCCTCCGGTCTGGGTTGAGAGCCTTTCTGCGGTGCAGATGACGACTGGGCATTCGTCACTGTACACTCGGACCTAGCTCAAGGGCCTTATGTTCCGACAATCTACGGCTTGTGTATAAATTCCATGCAAGGAAATGATTCAATTCCCTTCGTGCTTCAGAGCCTGATATCTGACAGCTTGCAGATCCTGCTAAGCCTACTAGAGTACATAGGAACAAGACTCTGGAAGACCTTTACGCATTGTCATATTGGGAAATCTCGCCGAAGAAGAGCATCGTCTGCTCGGCGCATCATCTCGTAGCCGCAAGGATTATCCATCACTAGTGTTCGCCATGGTTGTGGGAGGTCGGCTCCGCGTCGCAGTATGCCAGAAATGTATAGCAACAATCGACATCCAACTGCATCTTATTATTGAGCAGGTCGGCAGGTTGGTCAGGATGCGAGATCGGCTTGAGGTAAGCTAAAGGCAGCCACAACTTATTTTAATTGGTTGGAAGTACGCAAGTCGACTTCGCTGCATCTGAATTAGTCAGCTTGGAAACCTTTAATCTTGGCTGGAATTACTGCTGGGATAACCACTCGTCGACGGTTGTTTTCATCCTTATCTCGTTGTGTTAGCACTTCCCTAGCTAAACCTATTTCTGTTCAAGCCCAAGTGCTCACCGTCTTCAGGTTCTCTCGATGCTCTCTACGCCCTTCGTGCAATGCGCGTCTCAGAGTCCTTTCACGCGTTATACTAGCAGCCAAGTGACTCACGCCTGGTCATCATACGCCTTTATGTGACATCCTGTCGATGAGCTCGACCAGCAAATAAAGGTAACGTGTTCCCTTCTTCTGCGTGGTTCCAAGTTCGTGTTCAAGTTGCTCTCAACTGAAGCCTGAAATTCCTTGCTGATGAGATATTGAGCACATCCGCGGCTTCCCACATGCGCCTTGCCAACCCAAAGGCACTTGTTATTGGCCTTTCAGCACGCAAGAGCTACCTTCATCGTGCTTTCCCCGCAGATCTCTGTGGCTTCTGTGGTTGATTGCTTATCGCTGGAGACTCCAGCCAGGTGCAGCTCGCGCCTGGTTTCTCCTCCCCTGGTCGATTTTATCACAAGACCCACCATCTAACAGCATACCAACTCTTAACATGCCTCCAACAACTTCTTCGCCTTCGCAACAGGCTTTGGGCAACATGCCATTTTCGTTCTCAACTGGCACATCGGTGCGTGCTTATTCGAGCCCTAACATTGGCAGTCACGAAAATGGTGCAGGACCAACTTCTGCGAGACGGGGATCCGCCACCCTCGATGCGCTAGCCCGTGGGCTAAGACGAAGGTCTGGAATCGACGTTGTGCTTGATGGAAAGGACGATTTTATTCGTACGTACTCAACCTTCGACAGAATCAAAGGCCATGTAGCATTGCATTTCGAAAAGGATACGTATATCGGTGATCTCATCATCAGCTTTGAGGGAGTCGCACAGACATATGTTGAAAAGATTGCTTCAGCTTCTCCTACCGCTGGCCGTACGACTGGGAAACATACCTTCTTGCGCATGCTTCAGCCAATCTCATCGGAATCATTGCCAGAGGACATGCTTGCGAAGGCGAATACCACTTACGAAATACCCTTCACGTTCGTGGTTCCAGATCAGCTCCTGCCGTACATCTGTTCGCACAAAACCGAGCATGCTGAGGTAAAGAAGGCTCATTTGCAGTTGCCTCCCAGCATGGGCGATCCAATGCTGTCCGGCGAAGGTAGCGTGCTCATGGACGACCTAGCTCCTGATATGGCGAAAATTAGCTATTATATCAAAACTCGAGTCGGCAAAGCCAATTCAGCCACGGGCAAACTTAGTGATATCGAGGAGAAACTAGCACGCATGCGAATTGTTCCAACACGTGCAGAGGAACCACCTCTATCGATTGATGGCGATAATAAGTCTTACTGTCTTCGAAAGGAGAAGAATGTGCGCAAAGGTGTCTTCAAGATCGGCAAGAAATCGGGCAGGCTAACAGCTGAAGTGACTCAACCAAGCAGTCTGCGGCAACCTCCTCTGTCCAGCACAGATAGAAAGCCAGTCACCACAATAACATCTGTGATTCTTCGTTTCGATCCTGTTCATTACCAGGAGCAGCCACCTCAACTAGGTAATCTGTCCGCCAAACTAAGAGCCTACACGTTTTTCGGCGCTGCAGCCTTCAAGACATTCCCTGAACCGTTAAAACATGATCACTGGTCTACTTTGCATGGCGTATATCCAACATCAGTGGGTCTGTCATGCAGGAACATAGGTAGTGTGGTGTGGACAAAACATGATTCTGAAGACAGGAAAGCTTCAATCGCTTCTGCGCGCAGCGACAATACGGTTTCTCGACGAGACTCGAATTATTCATCAGCTTCCTCTGACTCGACGAACAGTTCAGTTTCTATACCTGCGGCTTCATCATCTTACGATTCTACTCTGCCTTTCTACACTGCAAAAGTTCTTGTACCAATATCTTTACCTCAATCATTGACAGCTGACGATGACGAGACCCTTGCAGGCAGTCCGACGTCCAGGAACGCCTTCAAGAACAAGAAGATCACCTTTGTCCCGACTTTTAATGCCTGTGTAATATCTCGGACATATACCCTCGAACTTGGCCTTTCTTTCGGCGCAGCGAAGAGTGACGGTAGTAGCGCGAATGCGTTGTTGGCATCTACTGTCACACTGCGCACGCCTATTCAAATCTCTCAAGAGGGAATGGCATACCCACCAGCTGATGAAGAGACACCTTTCGACATGGCTCTTATCGAAGGCACTGACGAGTACGATGAGGCCATGGCTCGCCATCTGGACCAGGAACTCAACTTTTCGAATCCATTCACAGGAGGAGCAGTAGAAGCAATTCCAGAGTACGAAGAGATACAGACTACGCGACCTACGGGCCCGGCGCGGCATGCTTCAATAGCTGTGCCTCCATCGGGAGAACAACCACCAGCATACCATTCACCTTTCCGGACTTCTACTGGCACAGCGGCCGTGGCAGGATCAAGTTGGGGATTTCCCAGAAGGGTAAGTCTTCGATTGCGCTCATAATTCAGAATCGATCCTCTGAGATACTGAACTGGGCTATAACATATTCAGTGTCGTCTGACTC